>CAUYQV010146738.1:0-51463 GCA_963574575.1 Galagoides demidoff
CCTGTGGCTCAAGTGTCTAAGGCGCCAGCCACATACACCTAAGGTGGTGAGTTCAAATCTAGCCCGGGCCTGCCAAACAATGATGATGGCTGCAACCAAAAAATAGCCGGGCATTGTGGCGGGCGCCTGTGGTCCCAGCTACTTGGGAGGCAGAGGCAGGAGACTCGCTTGAGCCCAGGAGTTGGAGGTTGCTGTGAGCTTTGATGCCATGGGCACTCTACCTAGGGGGACAGCTTGAGGCTCTGTCTCAAAAAAAAAAAAAAAAGATATGGGGTCTCGCTCTTGCTCAAGCTGGTCTTGAACCATGAGCTGAGGCACTCCACCCTCCTCAGCCACCCAGAGTGCTAGGATTACAGGTATGAGGCATCGCACCCGGCCAGCAAAACAATTTTTAAATTAGCTAGGTATGGTAGTACATACCTATAGTTCTAGCAATTTGAGAGGCTGAGGTGTGAGCATTACTGCTTGAGTCTAGAAGCCTGAGGTTGCAGTGAGCTACAATAGTGCCACTTCATTCAAGCCTGGACAACAGAGTGAGACCCTATCCCTCAAAAAAAAAAAAAAAAAGACAAAAGTTTAAGAATAACAAGGCAGGCTCGGTGCCTGTGGCTCAAGTGGCTAAGGTGCCAGCCACGTACACCTAAGGTGGCGGGTTCGAATCCCCAGCCCGGGCCCGCCAAACAACAGTGATGGCTGCAACCAAAAAATGGCCGGGCGTTGTGGCAGGCACCTGTGGTCCCAGCTACTTGGGAGGCTGAGGCAGGATACTCACTTAAGCCCAGGAGTTGGAGGTTGCTGTGAGCTGTGATGCCATGGCACTCTACCCAGGGGGATAGCTTGAGGCTCCGTCTCCAAAAAAAAAAAAAAGAATAACAAGGCAGAATAGCCAATTAGATAAAGAATAGGAAGGGCCACTCTGACATGGTGATATTGTAGTTCAGAATAGTTAAGGGATTTGCTTAGTATCACATATCAAGTAAGTGGTGCAAGTCTGATTCCCAAGGCTGTGCTTACCATGCCATGTTGCCCATCAGACATGTGCTTGGAATCTACCCCACGGTTGTGAATTTCTTCTCTGGTCATATTAGCATTTCACACTGTGATACCTTACCATCTTTTCAGAAGGAGCATGACAAAGCTTATAAATAATAAATTATAAGACAGGTCTTTCAAAAGAAACCTGTCTCCTAAAGTGCTGCTTTAAAGAGAATTATAGGAGGCAGTAGGGACAAGGGTAAGGGCAGAAAGGGCCATAGGCAGTATATGAATTTGCAGTTCCAAAGAAGCTGAAAATCTGCTATAATTGCATAGGTGCATTTAAATGAGGAAATGCCTTCCTGGCATACATGAGCTGGGGCCAGAAGTTATGCTTTGGATCAATATCTCATTTCCTGGCCTTACTTGAACTGAACTGGCAGGGCCTGACTCAGGAGCCAAGCAGAAGACTACTCATGGAAGCTGATTGGGAAGTGTTAGGTGATGGCTAGAGAATCCCCACATGCCTGTAAAGAATGTGGGAGGAAGGCAACTGCCTTTGGAAAGGGAAATGCCCAAAGTGAATAATGAAATACTCTTTTGAGTAAATCTTGAATTTAAATGCTACAATCTTCAGACTCCAGTGCAATGTTTTTTGGGGTTTTTTTTGCCTCGTTACTTTTTTAGAGTTTTCAAACAGTCACTCTGAATTGCCCTTTGCTCCAAAGAATCTGTTCACTTACTCTTTTCCTTTAAGGAAATAACAATAATTCTTAGGTTGGTCAGCAGAATTGTGATGAGGTTTTCTGACTCTAGCTTATGACTCTAACTGTTTAAATCTGAATAATGGCTACTATAAATTTCTGTTTAGAAGAACTCATGTATCAATATTTGTACATACATTTTACTTGATGATTGTATTAGTGAAGATTATAAATTGGCTTGATCCTGGCAATCTGAAAGTTTAGTCAGGAGTTAAAATTATGTTCAAACCCTGTGACCCAGAAATAATCCTTGAAAATATTCTCTAAAGAAATTATTTGAAAAGAAAAAAGTATGTATACTACAATTTAAATGAATACATTTACTAACTGGGGGGAGGCTGATGGTTAAGTAAATTATGGTAATAACTTAATAAAGCCATTAAAATGAAAAGCTTAAGTAAAAGTGTAGTTTCTTTTCTTTCTTTCTTTTCTTTCTTTTTTTTTTTTTTTTTTTTGAGACAGAGTCTTACTCTGTCACCTAGGTAGAATGTGATGGCATCATCCTAGCTCCCAGCAAACCTCAGTCTCTTGGGCTTAAGTGATCCTTTTGCCTCACCTTCCTGCATAGCTTGATCTACAGGCATGGCCACAACGCCTGGCTAGTTTTTCTATTTTTAGTAGAGACAGGGTCTCATTCTTGCTCAGGCTGGTCCTGAACTTCTGAGCTCAGGTGATCCACCCTCATTTGCCTTCCAGAACCTTGGCCTCCCAGCAAACTAGGACTATAAGCATGTACCACCATGCCCTACAAAACTATATAATTTCATGAGAAATTATATTTGAAATGTTAAAAAAATAAATAAATGGAAAATATAAGATTATATTTCTTCTTCATTCTATGACAAAATTACAAATGGATCAGAGAATTAAATGTAAAAAGTTTGATATCATAAGGAAGAACATATAGGATACTTTTTTGTTCTACAATCTAATAATAGGGAATATCTTTTTAAATATGACACAAAACCCAAAAATCATAAAAGAAAACATTGATAAATGTAAGTATCATATATAAAGCCAAAAAAAATGTACATTAAAAGATCCTGTACACAGTCTGGGTATGGTGGGAGGATTCCTTGAGCTCAAGAATTTCAGACCTGCCTGAGTAAGAGCAAGACCCCATCTCTACTAAAAATAGAAAAGTTAGCTGGGTGATATTGTGGTGGGCAGCTGTAGTCCCAGCTCCTTGGGAGGCTGAGGTAGGAGGATTGCTTGAACCCAGGAATTTGAGATTGCTGTGAGCTAGGCTGATGACATGGCACTGTAGCCTGGGCAATAGAGTGAGAATCTGTCTCAAAAACAAATGTTTTTAAAGATTCTACAAAGTAAAACAATATACAGTATGATAGGAGAAGGATTTTCAACACGTATGAGAAAAAGCTGATTTCTACAATATACAGGGTGGCCATAAATTCGTGTGCAATTTATTCTATACATATATTCTATAATATTTTTTAAAGATCAGAAACACAGTAAGTATGCAAAAGAAGTTAACCAACATTCACAGAAAAAAGATGAATTGCTTTAACATATGAAAAGATATTCTATAGTCCTCATAATCAACACCATTTTTTATCTCTTAGACTGGGAAAGATCAAAAAGTTTGACATAGTATGGGGAAGTGGTACTGCTCTATATTGTTGGTGGTGCAGTGTGTATTAGAATAATCTCCACAGAGGTCAATTTGGCAATATCTATCAAAATTCTGAATTCCCGTAACATTTGCTCCAGAAATTTTACTAGTAGAAATTTATCCTCTAGAAATATTTCTGTATGAAAATTTGCATATTTGCAACATCACTTTTAATAATAGAAAATTAGAAATATCTAAAATGTCTATCAAAATGTTTCCATACGAACTGGTATGTAATTATATCCTAGAGATATTGTTAAATGAAAATACAAAGGTGCAGAGCAGTGTATATATCATTTGTGTAAGAAAAAAAGAAAAAGAATAATACACTTAGGTCCTTAAATATGCTTAAACTATATAGTAGAACCTCTATAAGTTGAGCATCCAAGGGACTGTAACAAACTGGTTAATATATAGGCGTAGTCAACATAAGGATCTAGGCCTGCTGTACTGACTTGTACATGTACTGCATGTCTGGTCTAGGTAAATTAGGTCAGCTTAAGGAGGTGGTCAATGTAGAAAGGCACTCAACTATGGAGGTTCTACTGTATAGTGATATGCATATAAATTTTTTTTTTTTTTGAGACAGAGACTTACTATGTCACCCTTGGTAGAGTGCCATGGCGTCATAGCTCCCAGCAGCCTCAGACTCTTGGGCTTAAGTGATTCTCTTGTCTCAGCTTCCCAGTAGGTGGGACTACAGGCACCCGCCACAATGCTCGGCTATTATTTGTTGTTGTTGTTGTAGTTGTCATTGTTGTTCAGCAGGCCAGGCTGGGTTTGAACCTGCCAGCCTCAGTGCATGTGGCTGGTGCCCTACCCACTGAGCTATAGACACTGCCTATGCATATACTTTTTAAATGGTGATTATTCTTAGGAAGAGCTGGTTGGGAACAGATGTGAGATGGAAACTTACTATTTTGTTATATTATAGTTTTAAAAATTCTGTGCCATATGTACATTTCCTACTTTTAAGAAATACTAAAATGAATTAAAAGGAGAGAGTAGAATAAAATTTTATAGCCATCCTTCATTTATTTATTCCATAAGTATTACTTTTTTGTTTGTTTGTTTGAGAAAGAGTCTCACTTTGTCACCCTCAGTAGAGTGCTATGAGATCATAGCTTATAGCAACCTCAAACTCTTAAGGTCAAGTGATTCTCTTGCCCCACCCTCCCAAGTAGTTGGGACTACAGGTGCCAGCCATAATGCCCAGCTATTTTTAGAGAAGGGGTGTTGTTCTTGCTCAGGCTTGAACCCATGCACTTAGGCAGTCCACCCTCCTTAGCCTCCTAGGCTAGGATTATAGGCATGAGCCACCACGCCCAGCCTTATAAATACTACTTTAAGAAAAAAGATAGCTTTTATCTTCAAGTGCCCATAGTCTAGCAGGGGTCCTCAAACTTTTTAAACAGGAGGCCAGTTCACTGTCCCTCAGACCGTTGGAGGGCCGGACTGTGGGCCCCGGGACGAGTCGGCTGCTAAGCAGGACAGGCAGCGGTGGCAAAAATACCTGGCGGGCTGGATAAATGTACTAGGTGGGCCGTAGTTTAAGGACACCTGGTCTACAGAAACAAATATGTAGATAAAATGATTGAAGTACAATGTGGTAAGCACAATAACAGAGTAGATGTGTTTATTAGAATACTCAATTCCCTGCTTGATATGTTGAATTAAAAAGTGAACAAAATTTACATATACCCTTTGGTTACAACTATATAAAAACTATGTATAAATATATATGAATAACAAAAGAGGAATGAATCAAAACAGAAAAGGCCTTAAATATAAGCAGTTCATTCAAGTGTAAGGACATGAAGAACTTTTGGAGTGTCAAAGTTGTTTTATTTATATTTTAGAGTCAGTTGTTTTTTTTATTCATCTCAGATTCTAAAGTAATCCAGGATTCTGCAAGTTCATACCTTTAGATTGGAATCCCTTACTTGTAGCCCTAATGATGAGAGGACAGGCTGGGCGTGGTAGCTTTTGCCTGTAATCCTAGCACTTTGGGAGGATCTTTTGACTTCTGGGGTTTGAGGTTACAATGAGCTATGATTAGGCCACTGCATTCTAGCCTGGGTAACAAAGCAAGACCCTGTCTCAAAAAAAAAAAAAAAAGCAAAATAAAAATGAGAGAATAGGAAATATTGTATTTGCCCTAAGCTAATCCAGGAGAGAAAGAGGCTTTTATCATACACATCTCTACTTTTTTCCCCCCTCATCATTTAAGTTGGAATCGCTATAGACTACTGGGAAGAGCCTTAGAACTGACTAGTATAGGAGTTATGTGCATAGATGTGTTCAGTGATCTTTGGGGGATGTTTCTAACTTTTGATATTTAGCTGTTTTTTTCTTTCTCAAGCAGTTTAACACTAGCCGACCTTCACTGATGCCATTTTAAATAACTTAAAGGTTAGCTGCAGAGCAACTATGACTGTATTAAGTAAGTCTGGAATCCAGAATTTATGGCTGTTCTTATTATGAGCTCCATAGAACAAGTAAATATCCATTAAAATCCACTGGTAAATTAATCACATGTGATGTTGCTGTGTAATAATAATTTAAATCGTACCATGCAAAGTTATGTCTAAGACTTATCATCCGTCTCTATCTCTTGTTGTCAGTCTTTAAAGCACATACTGCTTTATTTACTTCCCCATACATGGTCTCTATTGGTCTAGTTCTACACTTCAGTTGTGACACTATTAGCAGAACAGAATTGGCTTGGCTAATTCCTTCTCTGGCTGTATTCATACTTCCTTGATTTATCCCTGTGTCTTAAGGGTATGATCTTAGCTTCTATTTCTTGCATATATGATTACTTTTCACTCATTTATTCTCTTTTTTCTTTTAAGAGACAGGGTATCCCTCTGTTGTCCAAGCTGGAATACAGTGGCACAATTACAGCACACTGTAGCCTTGAACTCCTAGGCACAAATGATCCTCTTGCCTAAGCCTCTTGAGTAGCTGGGACTACAGAAGTGTGCCTCACTCATCTATTCTTTTAACAAATGTGTACAGAGTACTTCCTATGTGCTAGATGCTGCCCTGGTTGCTGGGGATATAGTGATGCATATGACAAACTTACTTCTTTCCTTTGAAACTCATCTTCTAGTAGAGAGAGTGACACTAAATAGCTAATTATTCTGTGAATTTTTAAATTATGACAAATTCTGCAAAATGGAAAGTACACCATCCTGTATACTTGACGCAGTTTGGGAGAAAGGGGGACTCAGGGTTAGTGTTCAAGAGAAAACTTCCTTGAAGAACTGATATATTAAGTTGTACTCTGAATGATGAATGGGCTTCTGATATTTGTATCGGCACCACTGTATCGCCAGCAACCAATATGTCTGGTACATATGAAGTACTTTAAAGAATAAATGATAAGGACCCTCTAACAAAAGCAATCAATGTAACCTGCTTCTGTGCATCCCCAATAAATCCCCAACAATAAATATATAAATGCAATACTTTCTTATATCCATAAAAAAAAGAATAAATGAATGTAAGGTGATCGTATACACAAGAAATAGAAGCTAATGTCTTGCCCTTAAGACTTAGAGTTCAGCCAAGGAAGTGCGAATATAGGGAGTGAAGAAAGTTCTCTGCTTTTGGTGTTATGCTTAATACAGTAGCACCTCAGTAGCTGACCACCTCCCTACATTGACCACCTCCTTAAGTTGACCTAATTTTCATAGACCAGACATGTACCACATGTTTGTATAGTAACAGTGGGTCTGATTCCTTATGTTGACCACCTCTGTTTGTTGACCTTGGGTGGTCAACTTACAGAGATTCTATTGCATTTATTTATTTATTTTAGCCATAGACAATTGAGTCTCCATATTCCTATGATTTGGTTTGGTTAGCTCACTTGTCAGGAGGTGGAGCTCTTAATAGGAAGGAAATTGACTAAAAGTCATATGGAGGTGATGGTAAAGAATGTGTGACCCTGGATAAGTTCTGTTCCTTCTCTGAGGCTCAATTTCTTTATCCAAAGAATGAAAATAATACATAATATGTAGTACACCTACCTTGGAGGGTTATTGTGAAGATTAAATGAGATAATGCCTACAAAGCACTTAGACTAAGGCTTGTCACATTGTAAGCCTTTAATGAATGTTAGCTACTGTTAAAATATGGCAATTTCACAAAGGGTTCAGATGCTATTCTGAGAACCACCCACTCTTTGGGTAGCACTCTATGTGGACTTGTCTAGCCACCACTACTGGACATTAGGAATGTAGTAGAGAAATATTATGTATGTGGTTTAATTTTACAAATGTCATTTAGAAATGGAAATGGAAGCTGAGAAAGTGTTGCTTGCTTTAACCGTAGCTGTGGCTTTGCTATGAAGCTGGCTTTTCATAAATACCAATGAGAGGGTATTTGCCCGAAACTCAACAGAATGTAGTTAGTTGCTTGGTAACGTCTGTGTCTTTGTCTCCTGCAATACTAGGAAACTAACATGTATAATTTATACTGCTGTGCAAAGCAGCAGGTTGATCAAGGTTAATTGTTGACAGTATTTGAAACTGCTTTTCCAAAATCAATGGTTCTAGCGTCACTAAAGATTTAAACACCTTGATTTATTCATTCATTGAGAAGTAATTCTAGTCCTAGAAACTGGGATCTTTTGATTTAATATTTTCTAAGGAATTAGTACATAGAATTGTGTTTTCCCTTTTGCTTTTAAAGTTTGCCACATCACTTGCTTACAGGATTCTTACTGTCTTGAGTTTTGTTATCTTTGGCCTGTTCTCTAACATACATCTCTGCCTTTGATTCATTTTTATGCAATTAGGAAGAGGGATAACGAATGCCATCTTTCTTTAATAGTCCTGGAAAGTTTTGAGTGGGTAGGAACCCATTGTAACAGTTCATGATGGATTTAGACCCTGCCCAGAAAGTCTTTCTTTTGTGTTTAAATTTGTTGTGGAGCTTAAGAACATGAGAGGGCAGGATTTTAAAGGGAATTTTGATACTACATGCTACAAAATGAAAAATTAAGGTTTTTTGTTTTGTTTTGTTTTGAGACTCTCATTCTATTGCTCAAGCTAGAGTGTAGTGGTATCAAGCCTAGTTCACAGCAACCTCAATCTCTTGGGCTCAAGTGATCCTCCTGCCTCAGCCTCCTGAGTAGCTGAGACTGCAGGCACCTGCCACAAGGCCCTGTTAATAAAATAAAGTTTCTTATGTATTCACCGTAATACAATTCAGTTCATTATTATCAAGTTAACCTTAATGAATTTTTCATAGACTTCCTGTGATGGGATGATTTACTAATGATGAATAATTCTATTTTTTTTTTAAATACAAGTGAGCTTTCTATCTTGTTTATGTGGTCCAACATGATGACTCCACCTGTATAGCTGCCCTTTCTGTCACTTAGTCCTCTAAGTGAAGAACCAAAAGCATCACAGAATTGTTCTGGCAGTGGGGAGGGTGTTAGGTCTGAGAAAAGAATTAGCTAGAAATAATGCTTTATCCAGCTATTAGAGGAAGATAAACAGAGTTTCTATCATATGTAATTATCTTCTTTCAAATAATTAAGTACAATGTGTTATATAGCATTACTACTAAAACCTAAAGTGGTATGGGCTTTTATTGATCTAGAAAAATATTTGCATACAGATGCTGTAGCCATGTTAGTTTTTTTCTGTAGCCATTCATTCTTCCTGCTTTTTTTTTTTTTAAGTTAAACTATACTCTTTCTTCATGATTGTCCTGCTCAGCTTCAGAAAGATACACTGAGAAATTTACTGAGTCACAATGTGTGTTACTTAGAACTTCCTAGAAACAGCATTTTATTCCTGTGAAAATTTATCCAAATATTAGAAGATTGACAAAGTGGTGAAACCAAGTTTATTTCATTGCTTGCGACTATTACTTAAAATAGGAAAGGAACTTAATCCTTTGGCTTCTTTGTCACCCACTTAGTTTGTACCAAACACTGTTTTGTGCTTAGACACAGAAACAAAAATTTCCAGCTGCCCATAGGAAGCTAGTAATCTGATGCCTGTTACTGTTTCAACCTCTGCCTCTGTGCCAAGGAAAGAATCAGATCTGTATTCAAATCCTAGCACTATTGTGTGTTGTTATTTCAAAAATAATTTGTTACATTTATTCTGTAAAAGGGCATTTCTATGTAAATTGCTTGGATGCGTATTTCAAAGTGTCTTATACAAAATAAGTGAAGGGCATTTTATCCGAATTTCCCCATTTGTGTTCCCTAGTGTATGTTTTTACAACTGATTTGGCTTAACATCAGCAACAATTTGTTGTATGAAAGCCAAGATCACATGGGTTTGTATTTATAGAATTTAGTCTCACACATGTCATCAGAGTTGAGGGGAATGATGAAGGAAATGAAAAAATGGAGTTCTCTGGGTTGATAGCTGCTACCTTTTGGTATGGTTTGCATCTTTTCCTTTTAGGAGCTTTATCTGCTTTACTTTAAGTGGTTCTCGTGGGGCTGAAAATCACTTACTTGGCCCTGCTTTTACTCATATACCCATAGACCCATGTCAGAAAGGTCAATTAAAGTACTCCCTTTCCCTGGATACTATGGTGGCACATGATCCAAGCAGGGCTAATCAGTATCATTTTAAGAGATTGATAAAGATACTTTCTGGGGATAAAAAGGATTAATTTTTTTCTGGACTCTGATTTAGAGGATAATATATGCTTGGTGTGGTGGGTGGTCATCTTACCACCACATGGGGACATTCTGCCTAAGAATAAAAAGAAAGTGGAGTCAAAAGAGAGAACATAAAATAAAAACCTAATAACATTTCTGAATTTCTGAATCCCCTTTGATTTTATCAGTTACGTGAACCACTACCCTTGTTTTTCTTAATTGTTTGGGATTCACTGAGGGTACAAAGAATTTGGTTATACTGACTGCATTGTTCAGTAAAGTCCCTCTTATAATTGTGTCCTGACCTTTCCCTTTTTGTTTTTCTTAAGTCAGATTGCTTATAACTGAAAGCATCTTATATAATAAGATAGATAATATTGTTGTCTATGACTGTGGTAGTTCTTTGTATTGGCCAATATTTCTGGTTCTCTTTCTCCTGTATACTGGTAGAATTATACATACTTCCTTGGGAATTGGCTTGGCCATGTGACTGTTTTGGCAAATGAAATATAAATGGTTTAGGGCACCTTTAGGTAGAAGCCTTTTTAAAGTCTTGAGAGCTGATGTGTGATTGATTCAGTATATTCCAGTCTCCCTGCCAGATGAGAGAGAGCAATCTTTACCAACCTAAGATGGACATATAACATAAATGAGAAACTGTTGTTATTTTAGGTCACCAAGATATTGATGCCATATGTTATTGAAGTCCATATGACTAATTGATACATGTGTGGAGTACATTTTTCTGTATCAAATTTTTCTAAATATTTCAGATGAAAAAAATTCCATATGACATCTAAAAACACTACTGTCTATTAAATGAGGTTATTAAAATATTTAGTATATGTAGTTATTCTGGTTCAGTATTAAGCTGTAGGCTAGAGGTAAATAGTGTTTCCTGTTTTACCATACAGGAACTAAACCTGCTTTTAGGGCTGTGACTTCTGACCAAATTATAATTGCCACATTTCTTATTATGTGGCAGGACAAAGTCTATAATGATAGGTGTTTAAAACTCAGACACTGTGTAAGCACTCCTCTTATGTGGGCAGGACAGTGATGGCATCTTGACCTAACTAGGCCTTACTATCTGAAAATAGAGAAACCAGACAAGAAGGAAAAATTGGTTCAAGAATAGGTTGAACAAAAGCCTGATTTGCAGCCATGTAATATCACTATAGAGGCCTGGAAATTAATAGAGCCCTTGACAATATAACTTTTAAGGAATATGTCTGCATTCTGCAAAGTAAGTATATAGGCAGTGGTGAGCTCTGTGGCCATGAACATCCTCTTTAAGCCATTCTGGAATATTAGAGTTTAAAGGCAATCTTAGACTTTAAAGATAATGTATAAAATTTTTTTCACTGAGGGCAGTGCCTGTGCTCACTGGGGAGGGTGGTAGGTTAGAACCCGGCCCCAGCCAAACTGTAACAAAAAATAGCCAGGCGTTGTTACAGGCACCTGTAGTCCCAGCTACTTGGGAGGCTGAGGCAGGAGAATCACTTAAGCCCAAGAGTTTGAGGTTGTTCTGAGCTGTGACACCAAGGCACTCTACCAAAGGTGACATAGTAAGACCCTGTCTCCAAAAAAAAAAAAAAAAAAAGAGTATGTGATCCAGTTCAGGATAGTGAGAAAAGTGGGGAAGCTGAAGGGAGGCTGGCAGTCTTCTAGGACAATTTTTCTTATACTTAAAAAGACATAAGGGGAAGGGCTGTTTTCCTCCGATGACTGTTTTAGGGGATATATGTGATGAGCCTTGATTGTGGTAGTCATCCTGGAACCATATTAGCTGAGGGCAATGTTGACACAATCAGGATGGCAGAACAGAAAGACAGGAACACTGCATGTTTGATAGAGTTTAGCTACTGAATTAACCAACTCTAGTCCTTTTGTTATGTAAAATGACACTGTTCCTTATTTAGGCCATTTTTAGGTCAATTTTTCTCTATTTGAGGCTGAAAAATAGAGATATTATGGTTTCTCAGTCAAGAAGCTCTTGGAGGGTGTTATAATTCCACTGGACTTAGTACACATAGTTAAGCTAAGTAAATATTTTGTTATGTAAGTGTACTTGTCTTTATTTGTATTTGTGATTTAAGCACTAAAAAATAAAATACCTTCCTAACAATTCAATACAAAAGCCATTAGATGGGACTAAGCAACATAGGTGTTTTTGGGTGGGCACCAAGGCCCAATGTGGGATAACTGGAGCTCAAGTGAGTGAGGAAGGCATCCATGTGGAGGAATTACCATAGAACTCCTATTGAAACCTGACTGAGACTTCTTGTGGAGAGAAGGGATTAGAGCAGTGTTTTTCAACCTTTTTAATCTCACAGCACGCTTGAACCTATGTTAAATTTCTGTGGCACATTGGCTCAGCGCCTGTAGATCAAATGGCTAAGGCGTCACCCATATACACCAGGGTTGGCGGGTTCGAATCCAGCCTGGCCCCGCCAAACAACAATGACAACTACAATCAAAAAATAACTGGGTGTTGTGGTGGATGCCTATGGTCCCAGCTACTTGGGAGGCTGAGGCAAGAGAATCCAGGAGTTGGAGGTTGCTATGAGCTGTGATGCCACAGTACTCTACCCAGGGTGATAGCGTGAGGCTCTGTCTCAAAAAAAAATTTCTGTGGCACACTTACATTATGTTGATCAGAAAAAGGAGTAAAGGCTTGGTGCCTGTGGCTCAAGTGGCTAAGGTGCCAGCCACTATACCATTCTAGAAACTTGTCTATAACTTTGTAATCATATGTGCTCAAAATGCACATCCATTTCATTTTATAAACTATCACTATGTTAATATTCCTAATGCCTCTTTTTAAAATATGAAACTACGTTTGGTACCCATAGCCTAGTAGTTAGGGTGCCAGCCACATACACCAGGGCTAGCGGGTTCAAACCCAGTCCCAGCCTGCTAAACAACAATGACAACAAAAAAATAGCCAAACGCTGTGCTGGGCACCGGTGGTTCCAGCTACTTGGGAGCTGAGGCAAGAGAATCGCTTAAGCCCAAGAATCTTAGGTTGCTGTGAGCAGTAACTCCACAGCCCTCTACAGAGGGTGACATAGTGAGACTCTGTCTCAAAAAAATTATAAAATAAAACCTGAAATTATTGGGCAGCGCCTATGGCTCAATGGGTAGGGTGCTGGCCCCATATACCGAGGGTGGTGGTTTCAAACCCAGCCCTGACCAAACTGCAACAGAAAACTAGCCGGGCGTTCTGGTGGGTGCCTGTGGTCCCAGCTGCTCGGGAGGCTGGGGCAATAGAATCACCTAAGCCCAGGAGTTGGAGGTTGCTGTGAGCTATGTGATGCCACGGCACTCTACCAAGGGCAACAGAATGAGACTCTGTCTCTACAAAAAAAAATAATAATAATAAAACATGAAATTATTGTTGGCTCAGAGCCTGTAGCTCAGCGGCTAGGGTACCAGTCACATACACCAGAGCTGGCCAATTTGAATCCAGCCAGAGCCCACCAAACAACAATGACAACTATAACTGAAAAAAAAAAATAGCCAACATTGTGGTGGGCACCTATAAGTCCCAGTTATTTGGGAGGCTAAGGCAAGAGACTTGCTTAAGCCCAAGAGTTTGAAGTTGCTGTGAGCTGTGACACCACAGCACTCTACCCAGGGCTACAGCTTGAGACTGAGTCTCAAAGAAAAAAAAAAAGATTATTGTTTATTTGAATATATTGCATGAAATTAATCAGACATGTCTAATTAAAGCAACTATGCCTTCATAGAAAGCTTATTTTCTATAATGCATAAATTTTGTTAATTATAATCTGTTTTGCTTTTCTAAGCTTTAAAGCCAAACTGGTAGAAATTGTCTTTCTTTTTCAATTTTTTTAGAGACAGGGTCTCATCATATTGCCCAGTCTGGAGTTCAATGGTGCAATCATAGCTCATTGCAACCTCAGACTCCTTGGTTTTAGAGTGAAAAGCTTAGTAGGTGCTTGCTGGACAAGAAAATAATTTCTCTAGGGCAGTGCCTGTGGCTCAGTGGATAGGGTGCTGGCCGCATATACTGAGGGTGGCGGGTTCAAACCTGGCCTCGGCCAAACTGCAACAAAAAAATAGCCAGGCGTTGTGGTGGGCACCTGTAGTCCCAGCTGCTCAGGAGCCTGAGGCAAGACAATTGGCTAAGCCCAAGAGCTGGAGGTTGCTTTGAGCTGTGATGTCAGATTACTCTACCAAAGGCAACAAAGTGAGACTCCACCTCTAAAAGAAAAAAAAAGAATTTCTCTAGACAAAGATTAGGATATAAAACTATAAAGTTTATTTTATCTTCTTTGAAAGAAGGAGTGAGAGTGAGAGTGGGGAAAGAGAGAGAGAAAAGAGAACAGGGAGACAGTATGGCATCACAAAGAAAAAAAGGAAAAATGCCCATAACACACTCAAGTGGCTGTTGGATTTAAGGAGTGCAAAGACAAAAAGTAATTGCAGCCAGATTCACAGGGTACTCACAATGTTGGATCCACTTTTCCTCTCCCAAGATGGTAGCAGTTGCCTTTCCACCTGAGACAGATAACACAGGTGTTTCTGATCCTGTTTTTGATTCTTCTCTGAGACATCATTTTGGGCAGCAAAGTCTGAGGCCAGAGGTTCACACCCTATTCTTCATCCTAGGAAGACTCAGGAACCCTTGAGACTATGGGGACGAATCTGAATGGCAGATTTAGTCAATGGGTGTAGCAGTTGTAAAGAAAATTTACATTTCCTTTTTGTCTGCTGGGCTCCTCAGTGGTTTGTGAAAACAAAACTCCACAGGATGCCAGCTACTCAGAGCAAGAAAGAGCAGAGAGAGCTCATGAGCCCTGAGTGAAAAACTATGAATTAGCGATTTTTCTGTCATTTCACTGTAAAGATCTACCATCCTCACAGTGGGCTCAAGCAGTCCTCTGTGTAAGCCTCCCAAATAGCTGGAACTATAGGTGGTGTGCCACCATGCCATGCTAATTTTCTCATTTTTTAATAGGGACAAGCTCTTGCTATTGTTGTCCAGGCTGGTATCAAACTCTTAGCCTTGGAATTTCAGGCATGAGCCACCATGCTTGACTGAAATTGTCTTTTGAAGAAAAGATATCAGCCACACTGATATTCTTCCCAAACTGTGATTTTTGCAAGTAAAAATTTCAAAGCACTTTTAATATAATACCAACACAGCACAGTATAGTCGTATTCATTTTGCTAATATGATTAGTCTATTTTATTAGTGATAAATGTGGTCAACCTTAGATTCCATTGTGATCTTTAGGCAAAGCTGGAGTCCAGTTGATTTTACCAAAGCCAATAGCTGTGTCCTGTCTATTAAAGGTGCTTTTGTAGCAATGGAGATTGGAGAAAACTATGACCAGAAGAAAGAAAAGTAAAAGAGTACCTGACTCACAGGAAGTTTCCGTTAATGATTATATGACATTATTTTAACACAAGCTTTTTGTATCTAGAAATACATAGTATATACCACTTAAAGTTTAATGAAGCCAAGGAAGTGCAACATTTTTTAACTGTCAGTCTTACACAACTAACCTGGTAGGCCACGTATCACTCGAGATGCTAAAGGGGACAAACTAGTATACGGGAATATAGTACATCTTTGAATTCAGAAGACAAATGCATTTGATAATAGGGCAATGGGGATTCTGATTCTGTGATCATATCAAGTGTGGCCTTTGCCCTTAGCTTGGCTACACATTTGACCCAGATTATTGTTTAGCTCTTGTTTCCATGAATTCCAAGGTTTAGTAGTTATTTAGACATTCTTTTGGTTCTCATTATTGCTTTGGTTATCTAATTGGTTGGTTTGTTTTTAAGTTCTTAAAAACTGTTTAGTGTACCAAAAGTTTCCATGGATGGCTTTTCATTATTTTAAAGTCCTTATTCATTTTGCCCCTTAGAATTTTTTTCATAATTTATTTGCTTTAATGGTTTAGTTATTAAATAAATATTTGTAGAATACTTATTAGGTGCTTTGCTCTCAATAATCAGGAGAACAGGGGGGCGCCTGTGGCTTAAGGAGTAGGGTGCCGGCCCCATATATTGGAGGTGGGAGATTCAAACCCAGCCCTGGTCAAAAAACTGTAAAAAAAAAAGGGCGGCACCTGTGGCTCAAAGGAGTAGGGGGCCAACCCCATATGCCAGAGGTGGCGAGTTCAAACCCAGCCCCAGCCAAAAATAAATAAATAAATAATATATATATAAATTAATATATATAAAATAAATAATATATATAATTTAAAAGTGCTCAAAAAAGCTGCAAAAAAATCAGGAGAAGATGAGCACACATGTAATTATAAGAAAGAAGATAAATATAAGAAGAAGGAATGGGACTTTAGGAAAGGAGAGTTCATACCTAGTTGAATTTTACATGATTTTTTTTCTTAATAAGCAAGAACCTAGTCTTTTAATGAAAGAGAGTTAATGACCCAGGCATTTCCCTAAGATATCATGCTAAGAATAACTTGAAATGGTTTGGAACTCTGAATGGACTTTTTCAGAATTTTTAGATAGATGTTGTTTGTTGTTTGGTTTTTATTTTACCCAATACAAGGGCAAGAACATGTCTTTTGAAATTTCATGGGACTAGTTCATGTAAAATAGAATAGTTTAAAAAGTTGCTTTGTTTGGGCTTGGTGCCCATAGCTAAATGGTTAGGGCGCCAGCCATATACACTGGGGCTGGTGGGTTCAAAACTGTTTCTTCTCTCTAAAACTGTTCATTGGAACGTATGGGGGAGGTGGTGGGGAGGGAGAGGTGCATCAATAATACATGTATTTTCTCAAAGTTTGGAGCATAAATATTTTCTAAAATTATCTCAAGATACAAAGTTTAAAGAAAATCAAGAAGAGAACTTCATGAGGTTTATGCAAAATTGAGAGAGAAAACACACAGGAGGCTTAGAGAAGGAAGATGATGTTGAAGGAGAGACTGGGGAAGACAGCGTTGAAGGAGTTAATGAAAAGCAATAGATAGCAATCTGAGAGGCTGAGGCAGGTAGATTGCCTGAACTCAGGAGTTTGAGACCTGCCTGAGCCAGAATGAGACCCAGTCTCTAAAAAAAGAAAAAAATAGCTGGGCATTGTGGTGAGGCTGAGGCAAGAGAATCTCTTGAGCCCAAGAGTTTGAGGTTCTTATGAGCTATCATGCCATAGCACTCTACCGAGGGTGAAAAAGTGAGACTCTGTCTCAAAAAATAAAAATAAAAAAATAAAAAGCAATAGATAATTTTAAGAGTGTCTACCTGAAAAGCTTCTGAGATGAGTAGAGATTAACAATGATGCTGATTTTCATTAAATTGTAGGATAAATTCAGGTGACTGAGTGGTTCTCTTTAGAGATTTTACCTTTCTCTTACACAGTGTTAGAGTTTTTAACTTCTACTTAGACCTGCGTTAGTGAGGACGGTGCTTTCTTATTATACTTGAGTTGGTGGGTTGTCAACATTAAGGGGGACTTTAAGTGTAATTGAAATCTTCCTGCATTTAGTTGCCAATTTTATTTTCCTCTGTCATTTATTTTCAATAATAAAATAAAACCAGGAGTGTTTAACTGTGGAAGGCTGTTAATAATAGGTTTCCTTTTGATAATCTGTGTTTTAGCAAGGATCACTAGCAAAGCCTAATTTATATGGGGAATTAGGTCACATTCTGATTTCTGACTCCCTATTTTTTCTTTTTCAGTACTTAATATCTCACTTCAAGAAGGGTGGTTTTAAAGTGCTAAATCTACTTTTTCAGACTTTTAAAGTTTTGGAAGCCCAATAAAGTCAAGTTGCATACTTGCAGTCACAGAGGTAGATCAAGAAACTAGCTGTGGGAGTCTAAAGCATCTCATCTTCTCTTCATATTTATTAATCTGTTATCCTCCCCCAGCATTTAACTTAGATCTTAATTGCTCAATATTAGGCATAGGCTCAATTTTATTATTACATGCAGCAGTCCTCAGTGCCTGTAGCTCAAGCAGCTAAGGCGCCAGCCATATACACCTGAGCTGGTGGGTTCAAACTTAGCCTAGGCCTGCCAAACAACAATGACAACTACAACCAAAAAATAGCCAGGCAATGTGGCGGGTGCCTATAGTCCCAGCTGCTTGGGAGGCTGAGGCAAGAGAATCACTTAAGCCCAGGAGTTGGAGGTTGCTGTGAGCTGTGATGCCACCGCACTCTACCCAGGGCAACAGCTTGAGGCTCTGTCTCAAATTAAAAAAAAACAAAAATAGTGGAGAGTGAATAGACAATGGATGGCAGTTCTAAGTGTACAGTAAAGGAGCTCGTTATTTGAATTCTTATGGTTTACTTTAAGTTTCATGCAAATGTTAATGTATCTGTATTTATGTTACCATAGAGATATTATATCCTATCAAGTAAATTTGGTACTCTTGGAATAAGCTTTATATTCATTCTTTGGCTTCAATAATTCCCACTATACTGAGTCATGACCCTGGGATACTTGTAACACAGTTTGAAAATGAGGGCTCTAAAAAAATACACATTGAGTAAGATAGAAAAGGTTGTGAACTGACTTGGGTTCACATGGCCGTAGCAGGAGATTAAAAGCCACTGTACAAAGGAGGAAAAGAAGAGAGCCATTTATTCAGGTAGCTACTTGTCAGCAGAGGCTTTCACTTGCTGATTTTCTAGCTTATTAATTATATCACTCTTAAATATACATCATAAGACATCTAAAAAAAGGAATAGCAACTTGTACATTTTCCCCATATCTCTGCTCCACATTTTAGAGATTTCTTCTAATTATAATACGTGATCATTGTAGAAAGTTTAGAAAGATGCTGTTTCTTGGCTGCATGTCTCATGCCTGTAATCCCAGCATCTTTAAAATGACACAAAAAAATATTGCCCACCTAGAATTTCTATCCAACAAAAATATAGAAAGAAAGAATTTTTCAGACAAATAAGACTAAAATCTTAATATGTACAAAGGAATGAAGACCATAAGGACTGTTAAACATGTAGGTATGTTTAAAAAAAAAAAATGTTCTAAAAGTGTGGTAATGGGAGATTTCCGAGTTGAGTCTTCCCCTTTGCCAGAAGCTCTGATGCCTTTTTACTGCTTCTGTAATCCTTTCTGTCTAATAAAATCCTATCTTACCACTGGGTGAGAGGGGGAGTATGGTAACAGAACTGAGTTTAATTTGACTTCTACATTTTTTTCTTAGCCTCACACTATGATCACTCTTGATAAAAGTCCATATTTTATATGCTAAATTTATATTTAAAAATTTTTTTTTCTTCTCTTCCTTTAGCAGTTCTCTTGCCTTTAGCCTCCCAAGTAGCTAGGACTACAGGTGCCCGCTATAATGCCCCGGCTTTTTTTGGTAGAGATGGGGTCTCACTCTGGCTTACTCCCGCTCAGGATGGTCTCGAACCTAAGCTCAGCAGTAGGCAATCCACCCTTCAGGCTCCCGCAGCGCTAGGACTACAGGCATGAGACACCACGCCTGGCCTAAATTTATATTTTTGACACTGTTAAACTAAATTTGGTCTGAGGATGCTGTGCCTACATGATCAACTGTAATTAAAGTAACTGAAAGCCTAACATAAGGTACTTTTGTAACAAATAGCTGATTCTTAGCCTATCACAACAGCTGAGCTTCAGTCAATGACAGTCAGGGTATTTCTATACCTCACTCCGGGTTTCTTTCTGTAAATGCTGCCTGCCACATCAGAACAGACTCTCTTCTGGTTCTGTGGGTATCCTGATTCACAACTATATTAAATTTAATTCATCTAAAGTTTTGCTTGTAACATAAGTTAAACATCTTCAAGGGTATCAAGAAGCTAAAAATGTTCTCTGTACCTTCCAAAATCGTGTTCTCCTGGGACCTAAGTCAGCTCTTTGTAGGCAGGACTAGAGCGTGCCCAGGCTTCCTCAGGCTGGAGCTCAGCCTACAATAGCCCAAAATAAGAAAAAAAAAAAAAGTTCAGAAAATATGCATCATCATAAATAAAAATAATTCACATACCAAAAGAAACTTGCTTTTTCTCTAGTAATTATTTGTTTCTGTCTAAACTTATTTTCACCTCCTTTTTGCCATTTGTATTTCTTTGGAAATTATCTGCTTCTAGTCTTTGCCATTTTTCTCATTGGTATGTTTGTGTTTTTCTTACTGATTTATTGGACTTTCTTGTTTATTGAGACTATTAATCTATTGTTTTATATATGGCAAACATCTTTTTCAGTTTGTCTTTGAACTTTAAATTTTTTTAAATTTTTGCCCTTCCCTCTCTTATACATTTTGGTTTTGAATTTATGTGGTGGTTTTAAAATGTAGAAATACATACTTAAGAACACTTAATTGTGTGAAGATACTTTTTATTGAATTGTATACTTTTTTTTGAGACATAGTCTCACTATGTCACTCTTGGTAGAGTGCTGTGGTGTCACAGCTCATAGCAACCTCACACTCTCGGGCTTAAGCAATTCTCTTGCCTCAGCCTCCCAAATAACTGGGACTACAGGCACCAGTCACAACACCTGGCTATTTTTTAGTTGTAGTTGTCATTGTTGTTTAGCAGGCCCAGGCTGGGTTCGAACCCACCAGTTGTGATGGCACCCTAGCCGCTGAGCTACAGGCACCGAGCTGAATTGTATACTTTTAATAGGTAAATTATATGGTATGTGAATTGTATCTCAATAAAATTCAAAAAAAAAAAGCAAGAACACTCAAACACACACACACACACACAAAACAAGAGCATATTCTATTAGGATATAAAGATAAGACACAGTCCCTGTTTCAAAAGCTCACAGTTTAGTGAGTAGATATTTTTACCTTTTTATTTTCTATAAGAGTTGAAGATAATTATTAACCATTTCCTCCCTTATAACAGTCTTATGCTGGATGTATATAATTTCATTTTTTATATAAAAATCATAAATATACCTAAATGTAAATTAAAATAGAACTGATAGTAAATAAAACTCTATGGGTAGTTGAAATTATGCAGATCTGTAGAGAATTAGGTTGTGAAACTTTCATTTAATTATCTGCTTAATTTATGGTTATAAGCATTTCATTTAATTTCATTTATAAGTATTTCTGCATGGGCACACTTGTTCACCTTATTTTGATGAATAACTTTTTACATTTTTTCTCTCTGAAAAGTGATGTTTATCAAATAAAAATGATTTTTAAAAACCTCAATGAACTAGCTAATGTGTAGCTATAAATAAATATAAATACATAAACATGAATAGCTTTTTTATATTGCCAGCAATAACCAGTTCAAAATATAATGTAAAGAAACCTAATGTAAGGCCAGACCCAGTGGCTCACTCCTGTAATCCTAGCATTCTAGGAGGCTGAGGCAGTTGAATTGGCTTGAGCTTACAAGTTCGAGACCAGCCTGAGCAAAAGCAAGACCCTGACTCTACTAAAAATAGAAAAACTAAAGCAAGAGGATCACTTGGGCCCAAGTTGGAGGTTGCCGTGAGCTATGATGTTACAGCACTCTACCCAGGGTGACAGCTTGAGACTCTGTCATTAAAAAAAAAAAATCCTAATGTACAGTAGTGACAATATGTAGGCATACATGTAATAAATCATAGGACTGAAATTTATTTATTTATTTATTTATTGCAGCTTTTGGCCGGGGCTGGGTTTGAACCCATTACCTTTGGTGTATGGGGCCAGGGCCCTACTCCTTGAGCCGCAGGCACTGCCCAGGACTGAAATTTTTAAAAATTACAATATTTTATGGAGGGTAAAAGAGAAGACATAGTTGTTTTCTATGTTCCTTAATGAGAAAAAATTAATATCCAAAAGGCAAAATTTTTCTCCAAGTTAAGTTCCAGAATTTAAGGCAATTCAGTCACATTTTTCAAACTCCTGGTCTCAAATGGTTCTCCTACCTCAGGCTCCCAAAGTGCTGGGATTATAGATGTCAGCACCTATACCTGGCTGAATTCAGTCAAATTCTAAAGGGATTTTTAGGGTGCAGAAATGTAACAGTCATTCTGAAATTACTTTGAAAGAATGAGTGGGTGACACTGGGCACTCAATTCACTTTTAAAATTTGGAAGATGAGATTTTCAATGTCAGATATTGAGAACTCTTTTTCTTTGTTTTTGGTTTTTTATCATTATTTTTTATTAAATTATAACTTTGTACAATGATGCATTTATGGGGTTCAGGGTACTGTTTGTTTGTTTTTTTGAGACAGAATCTCACTATGTCACCCTCAGTAGAGAGCAGTGGTGTCACAGCTCATAGCAACCTCAAACTCTTGGGCTTAAGCGATTCTCTTGCCTCAGCCTCCCAAGTAGCTGGGACTATAGGTGCCCGCCACAATGCCTGGGATATTTTTTTGTAGTTGTCATTGTTGTTTAGCAGGCCCAGGCTGGGTTCTAACCCTCCAGCCCCAGTGTATGTGGCCAGCAACCTGACCACTGGGATACAGGTGCCGAGCCGATAGTGAGAACTCTTATAAGCCAAAAACAGTATAGTGTTAGTATAAGAAAGAAATAGAACAAAATAGCCAACATTTCTCAGGTAGTCCAGAAATAGAATTAAGTACATGAAAATATTTAATATATGATTAAGGTAGAATTTAACATCAGTAGGGGGAAATGGGTCAGTAATCATATAGTGCTAAAATAGCTGATTAACTATTTGGGGCAAAAGTAGATAGCTCTATCTCAACCCATATATCACAATAAATTATAGGTAAATGAGCTATTTTTAGGAAAATTATTTAAATATGCAAGTAAAAATAGAGGTTATAAAGAAAGCTAGATATGAAAAATAAAATAGAGCATACCTCTAGAAGAAAATCATAATTTAGTTCACTACTTTATGACTATTGTAATATTGCTCCCTTCTTCTACCAATATGTTTCTATCAGAATTCTGGGTTGCCTGTAATCCTAGCACTGTGGGAGGCTGAAGCAGGTGGATTGCTTGAGCTCACAAGTTCAAGACCAGCCTGAGCAAAATCGAGGCCCCTGTCTCTACTAAAAATAGAAAAACTGAGGCAAGAGGATCACTTGAGCCCAAGAGTTGAAAGTTGCTGTGAGCTATGATGCTACAGCACTCTACCCAAGGCAACAGCTTGAGACTCTGTCTTAACAAAGAAAAAAAAAAAAAGAATTCTGTTGTACAAGTCTCTAAAATGATTGCCAATGTGAAAATATGGGATGGCTGTGCAAGGAATTACTACTTTTTTGTATTTTAAATCATATATACTAAATAATGTTTGAAGACTGAATCTACAACATTTTAGAAGATGGGGCATCTCTGTTGAAGAATCTGTCCCATGATTCTTGGCCTGCTTTTTACTTTAGTCATTCAAGAAATATTTATTAAGCATTGCTGGATGCTGAGCACACATACAGCAGTGATTAAGACAGTTTCTGAGTGGGTGTGGTAGCTCACACCTGTAATTCTAGCACACTTGGAGGCTGAAGTGGGTGGATCACTTGAGCTTAGGAGTTCATGATCAGTGTAAGCAAGATCGAGACCCTGTCTCTACTAAAATAGAAAAGCTAGCCAGGTGGCACACACCTGCAGTCCCAGCTACTTGGGAGGCTAAGGCACAAGGAATGCTTGAGCCCAAGAGTTTAAGGTTGCTGTGAGCTATGATGACCTGATACTCTACCAATGGCAACAGAGTGATGTTGTTTAAAAAGAAAAAAAGACATGGAGCCAGGTGAGGATTACACACGCCTGTAATCCTAGCACTAGGAAGGCTGAGGCAGGTGGATTGACTGAGCCTACAAGTTCGAGACCAACCTGAGCAAGAGCAAGATCCCCTATCTTTAAAAAAGCAAAAAAATAGCCAGGTGCTGTGGCAGGCACTTGTAGTCCTAGCTACCTGGGAGGCTAAGGCAAGAGAATCACTTGGACCCAAGAGTTTGAGGTTGATTTGAGCAAAGATACCAAGGCACTCAACTGAGGGTGATGAACTGAGACTCTGTCTCAAAAAAAAAACATGATTCTGTCTTCAAGCTTATAATGTGGAGCCAGGTAAACAGTCAGTGTGAGAATTGCTACACTGCAATTCTATAGAGGGAGCTACTATTGCAGAATTGTAAATAGTAGCTAACCCAATTTTAGAGGCATCATGGGAGCCTTCTGGAGAAAGGACACCTAAGCTACAGTCTAATAAAAGATAAGTAGATAAGCAAAAGGGGGAAATGAAGTGTTCTAGATAGAAGGAATGGTCTAGTAAAGTCTAAGAGAGTGGTTTGTTGAAATAAGAATTTCAGGATAGCAAAATTCACCTGCATTTGAAGTACCTAATAGCTGAAACTAAATGGTATCATTTTCCAAGATAAGAGAAAGGAAATGCTTGTGATAGTAGCATTGATCAGAAGTGGAAGAAAACTACTTCCAGCTCATGGCAGAATGTCAACCTATTAAATAAGATTGCCTATGTACCTTTAATGACAGACATTTGGCAAGAGATCAAAGCAGAAAAAGAGTTTATGGTACTTTGTAAAATCTAGCTTTAGCCTCTCAAAAGTTTGTTGAAATTCTCAACCCCTTTATTTTCGTGTTAACATTCATGTTGTGTCCCAGTTAGTGAGAACTGAAGACTCCCACCAACCTCCCATATGATGGCTCCTTAGCCTGCTAAGACAGATGCACATATCAGAATCTCTGTCTGGTAGCCTTACCTCGGATTTTGACATAAAACCTTAAGATCAACAACTTCCGGCTCGGCGCCTATGGCTCAATCGGCTAAGGTGGCGGGTTCGAACCCCCAGCCCGGGCCCGCCAAACAACAATGATGGCTGCAACCAAAAAATGGCCGGGCGCTGTGGCGGGCGCCTGTGGTCCCAGCTACTTAGGAGGCGGAGGCAGGAGACTCACTTGAGCCCAGGAGTTGGAGGTTGCTATGAGCTGTGATGCCATGGCACTCTACTCAGGGGGATAGCTTGAGGCTCCGTCTCAAAAAAAAAAAAAAGATCAACAACTTCCCAAGTTGGCCAAAAGGAAAAGGGAACCTAGATTAAAATCATGGTCTAGGTACTATATATATAGTTAGACATTGTTTTGGGTAGTGGTTAGAATGTGCCTGAGATGGGTGAAGAAGACTGAAGTAAAGTAGCCAGGGATGAGTGCTGTTAGCCTTTCAGGTATGCCTGCCATGTATTAGCACGTTGTGCCTGTCAACTGAGCCAGATTCTCAAGATATAATTTTTCCACTGGCCCACTGTACAATTAAGAAGCATTTTATACCATAGAATGATGTTCTATGAAAGGCTGATCTGCTATCTAAATGCTTTGTGTAAATTTGAAGACACTGAAAATGGTCTTTAAACAACTGATGAGCCAGGTGCATTAGCTCACACCTGTAATCCTAGCACTTTGGGAGGCTGAAGCAGGATTGCTTGAGCGCAGGAGCTAGAGACCAGCCTGAATAAGCAAGAGGGAGACCTGTCTCTACTATAGGAAAACTAGGTGTTGTGGGAGGCTGAGACAAGAGGATCACCTGAGCCCAAAAGTTTGAGGTTGCTATGAGCTATGACGCCACTGGCACTCTACCCAGGGTGACAGAGTAAGACTCTGTCTCAAAAAAACAAACACACACACACACAACTGTTTTCTCAATACTTTTCTACAGCTCAGCCACAGTGAGCTTTGACTTATCTGCCCTCTAGTGGTCATCTGTGGTTAAATTAACCAGCGTTTTCTGGCTTTAGGAATTGAAGTACCTAATTTTTCTTGATTGACTTTCCAAATTTTAGCCTGTTTCCTTAAAGACTTTTTGTTGCCACCAACAACATATTTATAATTGTATTACATTTTGTAATATTCTGATAAATTCCTTCCTTACCTACTGCGTAAAATCAGGTTCACACCCCTGTACCCTACAATTTATTTTTGTAGCTTGCCTCAAAGCAAGCCCAGAGTTTAAACTCATCTAGTCAGCTCACTGCCACTCCATGGTGTCATATGTATCTCTGTTGTTCTTTCCTTTTGCTTTTGTCCTAAAAGTCCCATCAGTCTCTGTGCCTTTTCAAGACTGGACTCAAAGCCCAGTTATTCCTGTGAACACTCTACCACAATAATATCTGAATTCCTGTGACAGGTACTTCCTGTGCCATACATTTACACTGGATTTTTTTTGATCAACACTTCAAATATGACAACTTTACCTCTTCAGACAGATGAACTCCTTGAGAATTCATCTGTCTTACACTATTCTGTGTCCCTTATTAACTCTAACAGCTTTCAGTGAATATACTGATTATTTGCCCTCCAAAAATAAGACAGTATCTTGCCTCTATCTTTTTCCCTACTAATAACTGAAAAGCTAATTGTGTGTATTTAAATATGACAGCAGCAATGTGTTTTCCCTAATGAAAACTATCTTAGCAGTGTACTTACATCTTGAATATTCTAATGGTTAGAGTCATTAACTGTTATTTCTTTGCTCTTCAGTTTGCAAATGATTTAGAAAGTTTGATAAAAATCATGCTATTAGTTTAGGAACATTTGATAAGTAACCATTCTTGCTTCATTACCATTCTATATGTATTCTTTGTACTTATTTCTGGATAATGTTTTAAATTTGGTTAGTTCAGGACACTGTGGCTCATGCCTGTAATCCTAGCACTCTGGGAGGCCAAGGTGGATAGATTGCCTGAGCTCACAGATTCAAGACCAGCCTGAGCAAGAGTGAGACACCATCTCTAAAAAATAGCTGGGCGTTGACTTGGCACCTGTAGCTCACCGGCTAGGGTGCTGGCCACATATACCGGGGCTGACAGGTTCGAACCTGGCCTAGTCCTGGCAAACAACAATGACAACTACAACAACAGCAACAAAAAATAGCCAGGTGTTATGGTGGGCGCCTGTAGTCCTAGCTACTTGAGAGGCTGAGGCAAGAGAATCACTTAAGCCCAAGACTTTGAGGTTTCTGTGAGCTGTGACACCAAGATTCTACCAAGGGTGACATAGTGAGACTCTGTCTCAAAAAAGAAAAAATAAGTGAATAAAAATAGACTTGCTTAGTCCTAATTATTTATATCTATAGACAGAATATTTAACGTTAAAAGAAACATAATAGACTTTATTTAGTCTCCCACAGATGTTATCAGTACCTTTTATTATTTAAATTTCTTATGGTGGCATGGTAATCATGTGTAGCAGAGGACTGGTGCTAAAACCAGAAGTCAGGCTAAGCAATTGGGGTATAGCTTGTGGGAAAGACAAATAGCAGAATAGATGATACAGGCAAAAGGGGTATATAGGTACTACATATAGGATGAAGCTAATATCAGAGTTAAGAATTTTATTTTTTATTTTTATTTATTTTTTTGAGACAGAGTCTCAAACTGTCACCCTGGGTAGAATGTTATAGCATCACAGCTCACAGCAACCTCAAACTCTTAGGTTTAAGTGATTCTCTTGCCTCAGCCTCCCAAGTAGCTGGGACCACAGGTGCCTGCCACAATGCCCAGCTATTTTTGTTGTTGTTGCAGCAGTTATCATTGTTGTCATAGCTGACCCGGGCCAGGTTTGAACCTGCCAGCCTCTATTTATGTGGCTGACACCCTACACACTGAGCTATGGATGCCACCAGTTAAAAATTCTATTTTTATTTATTTATTTTAGAGACAGAGTCTCATTTTGCTGCCCTCGGTAGAGTGCTGTGGCGTCAAGTCTGGCCACAATACCCAGCTATTTTTTTGCTGCAGTTTGGCCACGTCCGGGTTTGAACCCACCACCCTCGGTATATGGGGCTGGCACCCTACTCACTGAGCCACAGGCACCACCCTTTTCTTTTTCTTTTTGAGACAGAATCTCACTCTTCTGTCCAGGCTAGAGTGGAGTGCCATGGTGTCAGCCTCCTCAAACTCCTGGGATCAAGGTGATCCTCCCGTCTCACCCTCCCAAGTAGCTGAGACTACAGGCATCCACCACAATGCCCAGCTAATTTTTCTTTTCTTTTCTTTTCTTTTTTTTTTTTTTTTTTTTTTTTTTGGCCAGGGCGGGTTTGAACCCACCACCTCTGGTATATGGGGCTGGCTCCCTACTCCTTTGAACCATAAGTACCGCCCCCACGCCCAGCTATTTTTTTGTTGTAGTTTTCATTGTTAGCCCTGCCCAGGTTTGAACCTGCCAATCCCGATATATGTGGCTGGCATGCTAGCCTGAGCTATAGGCACTGAGCCTGGACTATATTCTTTAATTCATCTAATTTCTGTTAAGCATCTCCTGTAATCCTGGAACTATGCAATAGAGCTTACAGTTTAAAAGGGAAATAATAGATCTTTTAGTTTCCATAATCACACTGGTTTTCTCGATACCTAGCACAGTTATCTTGAGAGGGTAGAGGATATTTGGTACTCTCAGCTTTTTGATGTTGTTTCTCCAAATCTTAAGTATTTTCAACTTTTAAGATTTTTTAAGATTTTTCAACTTTTCAACTTTAACTGCTTATCATTTATTTACTAAGCTTTTTAAATGTGCAGATTCCTGGATCCCACAACTTGTGGTGTGCTGGTAAATGTTTAAAAACCTGTTCTCTGGGCAAGGGCTTATTTGTACCTTTTGGTGATTTCATTGATAAACACTCTCACCATGGCTAATTTCAATCTACAATGTGAGTCTCAGAAGATTTCTAAAAATCTTAACAATTATTAAATCTAATAGTCTGCTCATCTCCGATATGTCTTTGGTCCCACCTCAGAGCTAAAGAATAAGAACCTATAGGCAGGCATATGCCCTGGTTTTGAAAGGGAACCAGAGGTAAGTGACTTAAGTTTTCATATTGCATACCACAGGTTTAGAACACAACACGACTTGTTGCCTTTTAAAACAAAGCAATTGGATTTCTAGTGATAGAAAAGAC
Source organism: Galagoides demidoff (assembly GCA_963574575.1). Taxonomy (NCBI): domain Eukaryota; kingdom Metazoa; phylum Chordata; class Mammalia; order Primates; family Galagidae; genus Galagoides; species Galagoides demidoff. The sequence continues at coordinate 28,846 of CAUYQV010146738.1, forward strand.
AGTAGAACAACTCTGAAATTATCACAAGTTAGGATGAGTTAAATTGCACACATTAAATAATTTTGTGCTCATGGCCTGCCTGGGTGGTAGTGCATAAATAATTTTTTAAGTGGAATAAGGATTATGAACAAAAAACATCCAGTGACAGATCCACACAAAGCTGAGGTTTTCTGTAGGACATTGACTAGACGTGATGTCTGTTAAATGAGCTATTGACTAAAGACTTTTTGTTTTTTATAATCAAAGCTATTTCAGCAAAATTCTAATTAGCTTGCTTTCTCATTACTAAGGGAGTAGCTCATTAACCATCTCAGTTGTAATTCATACACATTTGTATCTTCAAGGAGTTTGTGAGGAGTAGTGAGTGTCTCACAGAGGTTTTCTATTGCTTGAAATAACTGGCAAGAAAGTTTGTTTATTTAGGGTTTTTCTTGAACCCTGTCATACATACCTCAGAGCTTGGTGTGACTTTGATTTCAATTGTAAGTACTTTATAATACCTTGGCTTTCTTATTTACTGCATACTTTATCTCTATAAAACATGATTAAGTTAAATTTCTGTTTTCATTTCTTATCCTAGCCAATACTAAATTAAACTTTGTTTTTTTAATTAATTAATTAATTTGAGACAGAGTCTCACTATGTTGCCCTTAGTAGAGTGCTGTGGTATCACAACTCACAGCAATCTCAAACTCTTGGGCTTAAGTGATTCTCTTGGCTTAACCTCCCAAGTAGCTGGGACTATAGGCACCTGCTACAACACCTGGCTATTTTTTGGTTGTAGTTGTCCTGTTGTTTAGCAGGCCTGGGCTGGCTTTGAACCTGCCAGCTCCCGTGTATGTGGCTGGCGTCCTAGCCACTGTGCTACATATGCCAAGCCTATTTATTTATTTATTTTGAGACAGTCTCACTTTGCTGCCCCTGGTAGAGTGCCATGGCATCCTATCTCATAGCAACCTCAGACTCTCGGGCTCAAGCGGTTCTCTTGCCTCAGCCTCCCAAGTAGCTGGGACTACAGGTGTCTGCCATAATGCCTAGCTATTGTTAGAGGCCAGGTCTCGCTCTGGCTCAGGCTGGTTTTGAACCTGTGAACTCAGGCAATGCACCCTCCTCAGCCTCCCAGAGTGCTAGGATTATAGGCATGAGCCACCACGCCTGGCTTTAGGATTAAACTTTAAATTTTAAACCAAGCCATAATATATCAGAATTGCTGATTTGATAGTGACTGAGCCTCTCCCAAACCAGCTTCTCAGGCAATCGAGGCTCAGATTATTCACTATGGTTCTGGACCATACTTCACATCTGTACTACCACACTTGCAAGTCCTCTCTTGTCCTCAGCTTTCATTATCCCTATGGCGTTTAGTGTACCTCTCACTGACCTGAGGGTCAGCTTTTACTTTCTTGGAAATCTCTGTGTCCCTAGCCTTTATAAACTTATCTGCATTTACTATCTTTACGATTTTTCTGACTTGTTCATTTTGCCTACATATTGAATTATCTAGTCACTAGGGTTGGTAGAGTTGATTAAAGATGCCTACAGATTCTTTGCTACTTCTCCCATCTAATTCCTATCCCCTAGAATCTGAGTTGGCCTTTATCTATACACTAATTTATCACATAGTATGACAGAAGTGATACCATGCCATCTCTGAGCCTAGCATTTGGGAGGACTAACCCTTCTGGACCCCTGAACCATCATAAAAGATGAACCCTCAGGACATCATGCTTTGAGGAGGCCCAAGATAGATAGCACATTTCGGCACTCCACCTGACATTTCTATTTGAGTCCAACTTTACAACCATCTAGGCTAAAACATCAGACATGTGAATGGAACTTTTAGGACTCTCCATGCTAGCCCATCTGCTATCTTAAATACCATCTGAGTAGCACTGAGTGACCTCTAGCAATATCATTTAGAACTGAAGAATCACTCAGCTAAGCATTGCTAGAATTTCTGACCCAAAAAATCATGAACTATAATGAAGCAGTAGTATTATAAAGCAATGGATAACCCAAACAGCTGGTGACATTCCCATCTTTTGTCTCTGTTTCTAGGGGAAGATCTAAGCCTTCTCTTACATATAGCCAAGTGGAAGGCAGGGTGCCCTTACCTCCAGCTGAAGCCTATGTGTCTTACAGCTGCTTTTTTTCAAAAACCAGAAGCATGACATTATCTTTGCTGGTTTCAAAGCTCACAGCCCCTCTTAAAAAGACTGCTAGTTTCCTTTTTCCTATCTGACAGATCTCTCCCACACTAAGTTTATTTCTAAGAGCTACAATGACTGATGGATAGTGATATTTAGTTAGTGGGTAATTCACAGTCATCTTTTCTGATCATAAGACTGTTATCTTAAAATTCCTACCACTATAGACTCATAATAGCAATATTACTTGATAAGCTTAACCCCCAACACCTGTACCTTTGCTCCAGCAATCCACAGATGCTCCTTATTCCCCAAATTTACCAGATTCTTTCTCATTCCTTTGCCTTGTTCTCCTTTTACTAGCCTTTCTGCCTGAAAACCCACTAGTTGAAGCCCAGCCTAAAAATTAACTTGTATCAAGCATTTCCCATCTCCATAGTTAATCACTCTTTCCTTTGTTGCTTCTATAACATTTTGTATATTCCTCTTCTAGACCCTGGATGACATATTATAATTTCTGTTTTATATAACTGTCTCCCCCACTACAATGTAAACTGTCCAAGGATAAGGATAGTTCTGCTTTTAATCTGTAGTGCCTACTACTTAAAACATAATAGATAATCAGTGAATATTGAATTAATGAATATATAATTGAGAGCAAATGGATGATTCTGTCTACTTAACCAAAGGGAAAGCATAAGGTACTTCTTCCAAATCTTAGTCACAAGCCAGCTCCTGACAACAAATACTATTCCTTTAACCTGCTAAGTAAATGCACAGCTAGTTAGCTCCAAATGTTCACATAGCATCAGTTAGCTGCTCTGATCACATGTTCATTTGACACTTTATCAAATGTCGTAGGGCTTTGTGCTAAACACAGAGATGCAAAGGGAAATGAGACATGGTTTTTGACCTTAAGAAGATTACAGTCTAATGAAAGGAGATAAAACAAAGTACCTGATTGTAACTGAATGAGTGCCACAAGGATGATGCATAATAACTGTCAGGTTTGGAGGAAGACAGCATCAGTCAGGTAATAAAGAAATGTCATAAACTATTAGTTTGAAGTCAGGTTTGAAGTCTGGGAAAGAATATAAGTGAGGGAAGTGGGAGTTCCTAAGTTGATACAAGAGCATGGACAAAGGAAGTCAATAGGTACCTTTGGAGAGTGATAAATGAGTCCACTTAGATTGGAGCAAATGGAAAGTGTAAAGAATCTTGAATGATAAGGTTTAGGAAAGTATTGCTTAATACTCTATTTAGCTTATTGTTTTTCAAGACTGGCAGTATTTCTTTTCTCCCCTACCCCTGTCCTACCTACTCACCAAATGTGATTTGAGTGCTTACATTTTTTTCTCCAAACATCTTTTACTTAGTGACCTACTTTTTTCCTGAGACACTTAAGAAGATTAATAAGAATGTATTAATCCAGCCAGGTGTGGTGGCTTACATCTGTAATCCTAGCACTCTGGGAGGCTGAGGTGGGAGGATCCTTTGAACTCAGGAGTTTGAGACCAGCCTGAGCAAGAGCAAGATGCATCTCTACTGAAAATAGAAAAAAAAATCAGCAGGGTATTGTAGCAGGAGCCTGTAGTCCAAGCAAGTTAGGAGGCTGAGGCAGGAGATCACTTGAACCCAGGAGCTTGAGATTGCTGTGAGCTAGGCTGATAACACAGACCACAAAGTGAGACTCTGCCCCCCTGCCAAAAAGACCATCACAACCCAAAAGCTGCTACCACTAATGAACTGAGGGCTCCTTAAGAACAGCACTGAGGCTTGTTGCAGTGACTCACTCCATTAATCCTAGCACTCTTGGAGGCCAAGGCAGCTGGATTGCTTGAGCTCACGAGTTTGAAACCAGCCTGAGCAAGAGTGAGATGCCATATCTACTAAAAATAAAAAAACTGAGGCAAGAGGATCACTTGAGCCCGAGTTGGAGGTTGCTGTGAACTATGACGCCATGGTACTCTACCCAGGGCAACAGCTTGAGACTCTGTCTCAAAAAACAAAACAAAACAAATAAAAAAAAAAACCCAGAACACTGGGCCACCAGTCCCTTCAGGGTTGTTACCACTAACCACAGATCTGAGCCAGATGGGTCTGACTAGCTCTTACCCACAAGCAACATCTCTAACTTACTTACAGGATAAACTGACCATCCCAATATAATTCATACTGTCCAGAAGACCACAGGAATGGGAGACAAAAAGGATTTCAAAGACCGTCATCTCACCTTGTCAACAAGACAGGGAATCAGCTGACACACATAGTACACCACCACTATGGCACACAAATAACTAGCAATATTGAAAACCATCACACTAAGGACATCTATAATCAAGACATCCATCCAGAACCTAGATCCTCATCAAGGTATCCACAAGCAAAGCAAAGGTCCTTACCTAACATATGCTACAAGCATACCCTTAACAGTGAGTGGGAGAAAAGTTTCATATAAACAAAAGAAAAACTTAAAACCAAGAAATAACAGCTGGTCTAGATGAGAAGAAATCAGCACAAGACCTCCAGAATCTGAAAAATCAGAATGAAAGGACCCTCCCACAAAGGAGCATACCAGCTCTCTAGCAATGGATCCCAACCAAAATGAAAATACTGAAATGATAGATAAAGAATTCCAAAGATAGATTATGAGAAAGCTTAGTGATAGCCAAGAGAAAATGGAAAACCAACTTGAAGAAACCAGAAAACTAATTCAGGAAATGAATGGAAAAATTTACTAAAGAGATACAACAAAGCTGGAAATATCATAGCTTCCTGATTACAAAATATATTACAAAGCTATAGTAATTAACAGAGTATGATAGTCACATAAAAAGGACATATAGCCAGGCTCACACGTATAATCCTAGCACTTAAGAGGCTGAGGCAGATGGATCACCTGAGCTCAGGAGTTCAAGACCAGCCTGAGCAAGAGTGAGATCCTACATAATAGCCAGGTGTTGGGTGGGCACCTGTAGTCCCAGCTACTTCTGAGGCTGAGGAAAGAGGATTGTTTGAACCCAAGAGTTTGAGGTTGCTGTGAGCTAAGATGCCTTGGCACTCTATCAAGGGTGACCAAGTGAGACTCCATCTCACAAACAAACAAACCCAGATAGATAGACTAATGGAACAGAAGAAAGATTCCAGAAATAGCTCATGTCTATGAAGTCAACTAGTCTTTGCCAAGGGTCGTAAAAATACACTATAGGAAAAGGATAGTCTTTCAGTAAATGGTGTTGGCAAAACTAAATGTCCACATGTGAAGGAATTAAACTGGACCCTTGTCTTGCACTGTATATAGAAATACAGTCTTTTTTTTTTTTTTTTTGAGATAGAACCTCAAGCTGTCCCCTGGGGTAGAATGCCGTGGCATTACAGCTCACAACAATCTCTAACTCCTGGGCTCAAGCGAGTCTTCTGCCTCCGCCTCCCAAGTAGCTGGGACCACAGGTGCCTGCCACAACGCCCAGCTATTTTTTGGTTGCAGCTGTCATTGTTGTTTGGTGGACCGGGTTGGATTCAAACCCACCACCTTAGGTGTATGTGGCTGGTGCCTTAGCTACTTGAGCCACAGACACCAAGCCTAGAAATACAGTCTTAAACCTAAGACCTGAAATTGTAAAACAGCTAGAAGAAAATACAGGGGAAAAGCATCTTGACATTGGCCTTGGTTCAAACCCAGCCCCAGCCAAACTGCAACGACAACAAAAAGTAGCCAGGTGTCATGGCAGGCGCCTATAGTCCCAGCTACTCAGGAGGCTGAGGCAAGAGAATTGCCTAAGCCCAAGAGCTGGAGATTTCTGTGAGCTGTGATGCCATAGCACTCTACAGAGGGCAACAAAGTGTGAGACTCTTGTCTCTTAAAAAAAAAAAAGAAAATATGTTACATATAGACAATGGAATATTATTTAGTCTTCAAAAAGAAGAAAATCATGTCATTTATGAAGACCTGGATGAACCTGGGGACATTATGCTTAATGAAATAAGCCCAGCATAGAAGAACAAATACTACATGATACCACTTACATGATGAATCTAAAATAGTCTAATTCACAGATGCATAACATGGATTAGTGTTTGCCAGGAGCTAGAGAAAAGAGAAAATGGAGAAGTATTACTTGAAGGATACAAAGTTTTGGCTATACAAGATGATAACTCCTAGAGATCTGTACAGCATAGTGCCTACAGTCAACAATAATATATCATGGAGTGGCACCTGTAGCTCAGTGGTTAGAGTGCTGGCCACATACACCACAGCACTCTACTAAGGGTGACAAAGTGAAACTTTGTCTCTTAAAAAAAAAGTTTAGTAAAATTGCATTGGTAATATTGTAATATGAAACCTCAGGTTTTAAATTTTTCCCCCCATTTTTCTGTCTATACAGGAGGCAGACAGTGGGGAAGAGGAATGCCGATCACAACCCAGGAGGTATGTTTGTTCATTATATACTATAGCATTTCTATAGTTATTGATTTCTTCTTTAATTCTTTTTAGTCTTGTCAGATTGGTTTATTTGATTTTGTAAGATACTTCACTGGTATCTCAAAAATGGGATTGATTGGCTGGGCACGGTGGCTCACACCTGTAATCACAGCACATTGGGAGGGTGAGGCAGTGGATTGCCTGAACTCGCAGGTTGAGACTAGCCTGAGTAAGAGTGAGACCCCATCTCTAAAAATAGGGGCGTTGTGGTGGGCACCTGTAGTCCCAGCTACTTGGGAGATTGAGGGAAGAATATAGCTTGAGCCCAAGAGTCAGAGGTTGCTGTGAGCTATGACGCCACTGTACTCTACCAAGGGTAGCAAAGAGAGACTGTCTCAAAAAAAAAAAAATGGGATTTCTTTAAGAATCCAGTTAACTGACTCATAACAATTTTAAGTGGTAGATTTCTAGCATTAAAAAGATGAGGAAGAGGGGCCAAGTGTGCTGATTTATGCCTATAATCCTAGCACTCTGGGAGGCCAAGGTGGATGGATTGCCTGAGCTTATAGGTTTGAGACTAGCCTGAGCCAGAGGGAGACCTCAATCTCTAAAAAGCTGGGCGTGGGAGGCTGAGGCAAGAGAATCTCTTAAGCCCAAAAGTTTGAGGTTGCTGTGAGTTATGATACAATAGCACTCTATTGAGGGTGATAAAGTGAGACTCTGTCTTAAAAATATATATAGAATAAAAATAAAAAATAAAAAAATGAGGAAGGGCTAATTTTGGTTCAGTTTTACCGAAGTCTTTAAGGAACTATCTTGGATAATAAAAAGCAAATTTTTCTTATCTTTTAGGGAAATCTCAACTGAAGAACATTTCAGCCTTGCATTCTGTGCTTATGTTTGTCATTCATTTTGATAGATTTTGGCAGTTCTTACAGATTGGAAAATATTTCACTTTGATTAAGGAATATCAATCCAATCCTTTAAAATACAATGAAACTTTTTCCCCCCTCTCATGGAATAGTGGGTATGTTGTTACAATGGTACCAGTACCCACTGCCATTAAAGTTATGAGAGAACTCTAGGGAGCATAAAATATCATTTCCCTCCTTTATTTTTATTTTTATTTATTTGAGACAGAGTCTCAAACTGTAGCCCTGCGTAGAGTGCTGTGGTGTCATAGCTCACAGCAACCTCCAACTCAGGCTCAAGGGATCCTCTTGCCTTAGTTTTTCTATTTTTAGTAGAGACAGGGTCTTGATTTTGCTCAGGCTGGTCTCGAACTCCTGAGCTTAAGCAGTCTACCTGCCTCAGTCTCCTAGCGTGCTAGGATTACAGGCATGACCCACTGCACCCCAGCCCATTTATCTCCTTTAAATCATTGTTTTAAAGCAACTCCCTCCCAAAAGAAGTAGTCATTTGAATTCTTATTTATTTATTTATTTATTTAGACAGAGTCTCCTTATGTCACCCTCAGTAGAGTGCTGTGATATCATAGCTCACAGCACTCTACTAAGCTCACAGTTAAGTGATTCTCTTGCCTCAGCCTCCCAAGTAGCTGGAACTACAGATACCTGCCACGACACCTGGCTATTTTTTTGTTGTTGTAGTTGCAGTTGTCATTGTTGTTCTAGCTGGCCCAGGTCCAGTTCAAACCACCATCATCTGTGTATGTGGCCGGTGCCCTACCCACTAAGCTACAGGCACTGCCCCTTCTTAAATTCTTTTTTTTTTTAATTAAATCATAGCAGTGTGCATTAATACTATCATGGGGGTACAGTGTACTGTTTCTGTATACAATTTGAAATACTTTTATCCAACTGGTTAACATAGCCTTCATGTCTTTTTCTTAGTTATTGTGTTAAAACATTTATATTCTACATTTAGAGAGATTCACATGTACCCTTATAGGATGAACCATAGGCATGATCCCACCAATCACCCCCTTCTTAAATTCTTGATGGTCATTTAAATGTTACCAAACTTGTCCTTTCAACTCAATTAAATGAACCATTCTTAATGATACTAAGAAAGGATAAAGTATGCTCATTATGAAGCCTAAAAGGAATGCTTCCTTAATGGTTATCAGTTGTTTGTTGATATATATATCTCTCTTGTAAACTACAAATTAAGATAAAATATTTTCATCAGTAATTGAAGATATTGGCAGTATTTTTCCAGTCTTGGTTATCACATAAATTTTGACTTAAAGCTTAATTTCTCATGTCTCTTAGGACAGATCTGACAGTGTCATTCTTTTGCATAGGGCTAGGAGGTAGAGACCAGAAGAAATTTTAGCTGAGTGCTCACTAGAGGCATCATAACCTTATTCCTATTAAAGTGCTCACTAGAGGCATCATAACCTTTATTCCTATTAAAGTGAAATAAGAATTCCAAAGGATTCTTAACATTTTCTAATAGGTCAAATCCAAAGATCTCTGGGTTAATTTCAAGATTTTTTTTTTTTTTTGAGACAATCTCAAGCTGTCATCCTGGGTAGAGTGCTGTGGTGTCAGCTCACTGCAACCTCCAACTCTTGGTCTCAAGCAATCCTCTTGTCTTAGTTTTTCTATTTAGTAGAGACGGAGTCTCACTTTTGCTCAGGCTGGTCTCAAACTCATGAGCTCAAGCTGTCCACCTGCCTCAGCCTCCCAGAGTGCTAGGATTACAGGCATGAGCTGCTGCACATGGCCTGATTTCAACCTTTTACTTGGCATCTACTAGAATAATTGTTATTCTAAAAAATTACATAATGATGAGGCAAGAAAAGTCTATTCTCTTATTCAGAGCACTGAATTGTAAAGCCATTAAGAATCACAAAGTTATGTTTTTAAAGTTGTTAGTAATAATTTACAAATTTGACCAGTACAGAGGTTTCACAGGCTTCCTTCAGAAGAAAAAGATCACTAATAGAAATAAGAAATGGGCTAGGCAAGCTGGCTTACACCTGTAATCCTAGCACTCTGGGAAACAGATACCAATAGATTGCTTGAACTTAGGAGTTCCAGACCAGCCTGAGCAAGAGTGAAACCCCATCTCTACTAAAAATAGAAAAACTATTGGGTGTCATGGTGGGTGCCTATAGTCCCAGCTACTTGGGAGGCTGAGGCAAGAGGATCACTTGAGCCCAGGAGTATGAGGTTGTTGTTAGCTACTGTGATGCCATGGCACTCCTCCCAGGGTGACAGAGTGAGAGTCTTGTCTCAAACAAAAAAGGAAGGAAGGAGGGAGGGAGAGAAGGGAGGAAGGGAGGAAGGAAGGAAGGAATCTTTAGTAGCAACTCATTTCAATGAATCAAAAATTATTGGTCTATTGTAATTTCTTACATTCAGTATGTTTGCCAGGCCATTTCTAAATCTGAGGGATTTAGTCTTACTCAAAGCAAAGAAATTTCTCTTACCTGCCAAATAACCCTTGTAGCTGTGAGAGGTTGACTTTTATATGTTTGGCTACTACAGGTTGTTCTGGAGTTCTGGAGTTACCACAGAATAAACCAGCATTGAATCTTTTCATTAATCATGCCCAAACTCATCTTCTCAGTTTGTTCAAATATGGTTTATAGTAGGGAATTGAATAATAAATAGCATACCTGCCAGGTGTGGTAGCTCATACCTGTAATCCTGGCACTCTGGGAAGTGGAGGCAGGAGGATTACTTGAGGCCAGGAGTTTAAGACCAGCCTAAGAGCAAGGCCCTAACTCTACGGAAAAAAAAAAAAAAAAGTAAAAAAATTAGCTGTGTGTGGTGGCACACATGTATAGTCTCATCTACTCAGGAGGCTAAGGTAGGAGGATGGCTTGAGCCTAGGAGTTTGAGGTTGCAATGAGCTATAATGATTTTAGCTCACGTATCACAGAGAGACTCTGTCTCTAAAAATAAAAAAAAAAAGAAAAGTAAACAGTATATTATATAAACTAAAGACCAGTTCCAGGTAATAATCTCTTACTTTAACTAAATACCATTATTGGAAAAGTCATAATTTTAAAGTACTCTTTCAATATAATTAAACCAAACCATCTTGTTTTTAAAAAACAATGTTCAGGGCAGCGCCTGTGGCTCAGTAGGTAGGGCACTGGCCCCATATACCAAGGGTGGCAGGTACCTGTAGTCCCAGCTTCTTGGGAGGCTGAGATAAGGGAATCGCCTAAGCCCAGGAGTTGGAGGTTGCTGTGAGCTATGATGCCATGGCATTCTACCAAGGGAGATAAAGTGAGACTCTATCTCTAAAAAAAAAGGAAAAACAAAAACAACCAATATTCATAGGCAACAACCATAACAAGAAGAAAAAAAGATAAGTTAGATCTCATCAAAATTTTAAACTTGAACAAGCATTAAAGGATACAATTAACAGACTGAAAAGGCAACCCACAGAATAGGAGAAAATATTTGCAAATCATACAACTGATAAGAGGTTAATATCCAGAATATATAAAGAAACTCCTACAACTCAACAACAAAATACCTAGACTGGGTGGCTTACAAAAAAAGTCATTTTTATTCCTCACAGTTCTAGAAGCTGGGAAGTGTAAGCTGGAATATTCGGTTCCTGGCAAGGGCTATATCCTAGCTTGTAGACAGCCACCTTCTGTATCCTCGCACAGTAGAAAAACAGAAAGAGAAGAGAACATGCTCTGGTCTCTTCTTATCTGGACACCAATTCCATATTGAGGGGACCACCTTCATGACCTCTTTTAACTCTAATTACCCCTCAAGAGGCCCCATCTCCAAATGCTGTCACGTCACACTGGGAGTTAGGGCTTCAACATGAATTTGGCAGGGGACACAGACATTAAGTATATACATTTTGCCTCTACGCCTCTAAAATACATGCCCTTCTCACATGCAAACTACATTTATTCCATTTCATCCTATCATCCCCAAAGTCTTAACATATTCCATCATCAATTTCTAAAGTCTGAAGTCCAAAGTCTCATCTAAATATCATCTAAATCAGATATGGGTAAGACTAGCTATTATTATTCATCCTGAGCCAAAATTCCTCTCCAGCCTGAACCTATAAAACCAGATCTTATATGCTTCTAAAATACAAATGTGGGGGTAGGCATAGGGTAGATATTCCCATCTATAAAAAGAGAAATCAGAAGGAAAGTAGGAGGTAGGGTCCCAAATAACCCTGAAACTTAGCAAGGCAAATTCCATTAGACCTTAAGACTTGAGAATAATCCTCTGGTTTGATGTTCTGCCCTCCAAACCCATTAGGGTAGCGGCTTTACTACCACTGTTTTGTGGGGTGACCCTCCCCCTTCAACTCAGTAGAGTTCCATAACCTGGCTCTCTGCTTGATGGGGTTCCCATCCTATGAAAATGAAGTGAGGGCAGCTTTGCTCTCACTTTCCACACCTATGCACTCTGGGCCTGTGGGGTGAGTAGCAGCCTTGATGATCTCTGAATCACTTTTGGAGGTCCTTCTTTACTTTTCCTAAAAGATAAAGCATGTTCATAGCCTTCCTTCATTCTGTCCCATTTTCTTTGTTTTCTTTAGTTCTAGCTGGCAGTGTTTCCACTTACGTAATTCCATTGCTGTCCTGGCTTCTGTTGAAAGGGCTGTTTAGGTTTGCAGTTCATGCCCACACTAATTGTCCCTATCAAACGGTCAATTAGCCACACAATTGGTGTTCTCTTCCAAACACACTGTCTCAGTTTTTGCAATATGCACAGGTTGACAATTTTCCAAATCTTTACATTCTGGTTTTTTTTTTAAATTTCTTTTCAATTCATTTCTTTCTTCTTGCATTTCTTATAAGCTAAATGTCTGGTTCTATCATTTGCAAGTTCTACCGTCCATAAAACACTAGAACACAAATACATTTCACCCAGGTTGTTTGCCACTTTATAGCAAAGGTCCTCTTTTCTCCATTGTCCACTAACATGCTTCATCTTTCTGCCTGAGATCTCATCAGAATGGGCTTTTTCATCCATATTTCTATAATGTTCTGTTTATGATTATTCATTTTCTCTAGCTCTTCTCTATCTTTTCTGAGCACTCACCACAATTGCCTTTAGTAGTCCCTTCATGCCAATTGTGGCTTTTTCTAGTATGCACTGCAAAGCTCTTCTTTGAATGGCATCTCCCATTATCTAGTTCTGAAGTTGCAGCTAGGTGCAGTGGTTCACACCTGTAATCCCAGCACTTTAGGAGGTAGAAGTAGGAAGATTGCTTGAGACCAGCCTGGGCAACATCAGGAGATACCCATCTCTACGAAAATAAAAAATAAAAGAAATTAGCCAGGTATAGTGGCACATGCCTATATTCTTACCTACTTGGGAGGCTAAGATGGGAAGATTGCTTGAGCCCAAGATTTTGAGGCTTCAGTGAGCTACCACTGCACTCTAGCCTGGACAACAGAGTAAGACTCTGTCTCTATTTTTTTTTTTTTTTTGAGACAGAGTCTCACTATGTTGCCCTTGGTAGATTACTGTGGTGTCACAGCTCATAGCAACCTCAAACCCTTGGGCTTAAGTGATTCTTTTGCCTCAGCCTCCCAAAAAGCTGGGACTACAGGTGCCCGCCACAATGCCCAGCTATTTTCTTGTTGCAGTTGTTTAAGCTGGCCCCAGCCGGGTTTGAACCCACCACTCTTGGTGTATGTTGCTGGTGCCATAACCACTGTGCTACAGGCACCAAGCCAAGACCCTGTCTCTTAAAAAAAAAAAAATTGCTTCCACATTTCAGTTATTTGTTACAGAAGCATCCTACTTCTTCCTTTTTTTTTTTTTTTAATCAGGAAAAAGAGATTTTTCTTTTTTCCAAAAATTACACCAATATAAAACAAAGCTCTTCACTATGCATTCATTGGGGTAGTGCAACCCCAAGAAAAGGATGGTTGCAGCACCCTGCTTCTTGGTACCAAACTCTACATTAGGGTTCTCCAAAGAAACAGAATAAATATAGGGTGGCGTCTGTGGCTCATTGGGTAGGGCGCCGGCCCCGTATACTGAGGGTGGCAGGTTCAAAGCCAGCCCAGCTGAACTGCAATAACAACAATAAAAAATAGCCCGGTGTTGTGGCGGGTGCCTGTGGTCCCAGTTGCTTGGAAGGCTGAGGCAAGAGAATCACCTAAGCCCAGAAGTTGGAGGTTGCTGTGAGCATTGTGATGCCACAGCACTCTACTGAGGGCAGTAAAGTGAAACTCTGTCGTATATATGTACATACATACATACATATATATATATATATATTATCTATCCATCCATCTATACTATATATATATATATAGAGAGAGAGAGAGGCGGGAGGGAAAGAGAGGGAGAGGTGAGAGATTATAGAAGCTGAGATTTCTAAGATCTGGAGGCTAGAGACCTAAGAAGGCTGATGGTATACTTCCATTCCAAGTCCAAAGGCCTAAGAACCAGGAGAGCCAATGGTGTGAGTTCCAGTCCAAATCTAAATCCAAAAATAGAAGACCTATGTGTTCACTTGACAGTAAGGCAGAGCAAATTCTCCATTACTCAGCCTTTTATTCTATTCTGGCCTTCAGTTGATTAAATGGGCCTACCCACATTTAGAAAGGAAATCTGCTTTCTTCGGTCTACTGAATAAAGGTTAATCTCATTCAGAGATTCTCACAAATACACTTGAAATAATGTTTAACCAAATAGGTAGGCTCCTTGTGGCCCAGTCAGATTGACACATAAAATTAACTATAATATAACCCAATTAAAAAATAGGCAAAGAATTCAAATAGATACTTTCCAAAGAAGTTATATAAATGGCCAGTAAACATATGAAAAGATGCTCAATATCACTCATCATTAGGAAATGTAATCAAAACCACAGTGAGATACCACTCATACCCATTAGGATGGCCACTATCAAAAAACATATAATAATAGGCACTGTCAAGGATGTGGAGAAATTTGAACCCCTGTGCAATGTTGGTGGGAATATAAAATGGTATAGCTGCTATGGAAAATAGCAATTCCTAAAAAAATTAAAAATATGGTGATCAGTTTGATGGAAGTATTTCGGATTGCATGTGAAAACCCCACACTGTACCCCAGACTGCATTAATGTACATAGTTACTATTCAATAAAAAAAATTAAAAATATAATTATTATATGATTAGTAATTTTACTTACAAATATATACCCAAAAGAATTGAAAACAGGATCTCAAGAAATTTGCAGATCCAAGTTCATAGCAATATTATTCACAATAACCAAAAGGTAGAAGCAACCAAATATCCATTGACAGATGAATGAATAAACAAAATATGATAGGGCGGTGCCTGTGGCTCAAAGGAGTGGGGCACCAGCCCCATATACCGGAGGTGGCAGGTTCAAATCCAGCCCCGGCCAAAAACTGCAAAAAATAAATAAAATAAAATAAAATGATATATACATATAGTGGAATATTATAGCCCTTTAAAAGGGAAAAATTATTTTGGGTTTTTTTTTTTTAAACAGTCTTACTTTATTGCCCTTGGTAGAGTGCCATGGCATCATAGCTTATAGTGACCTCAAACTCTTGGGCTTAAGCACTTCTCTTGTCTCAGCCTCCCAAGTAACTAGGACTATAGGCACCTGCCACAACGCCCAGCTATTTTTAGAGACAGGGTCTCACTTTTGCTCAGACTGGCCTTGAAACTATGAGCTTAGGCAATCCACCCACCTTGGCCTCTTAGAGTGCTAGGATTACAGGTGTGAGCCACCACGCCCAGCCTAAAAAGGAAAAAAATTCTGACATGTTATGGTGTGGGTAAATCTGAGGACATTATGCTGAACCATTAATGATGCTGAGCTATACACTTAAAAATGGCTAAGATGGAAAATTTTGCCACAATTAAGAAACAATGTAGGCAATGTAGGCCTATGGCTCAGTGAGTAGAGCGCTGGCCTCATATACCAAGGGTTCGAACCCAGCCCTGGCCAAACTGCAACAAAAAATAGCTGGGCATTGTGGGGGGCACCTGTAGTCCCAGCTACTTGGGAGGCTAAGGCAAGAGAATCACCTTAGCCGAAGAGGTGAAGGTTGCTGTGAGCTGTGATGCCACTGCACTCTACCAAGGGCCATAAAGTGAGACTCTGTCTCTTAAAAAAAAAAAGGAAAGAAAGAAAGAAAAGAAACACTGTATAGGCTGGGTGCCTGTAGCTCAGTGGTTAGGGTGCCGGCCATATACACTGGGGTTGGCAGGTTCAAACCCAGCCTGGGCCTGCTGAAAAAAACAACAATGACAACTACAAGAAAAAAAATAGCCAGGTGTTGTGGTGGGTACCTGTAGTCCCAGCTACTAGGGAGGCTGAGGCAAGAGAATAGCTGGAGCTCAAGAGTTTAAGGTTGCTATGAGCTGTGAGTGCACAGCATTCTCCTACTGGCAACAAAAGGAGACTCTGTCTCTAAAAAAAAAAAAAAAAAAGAAAGAAAAGAAAAGAAACAATGTATTTTTATATTAACCCCTTTTTTGTGATATGTTGTCTTTCTCAGAGATTAGGCATAAAAAGATAACATGGTTACAAAAAATCAGGTTGTATATTATTTGGCAAATAAAGGATAAAATTCAATGCCAGTATTTCTTTTGCATATTTATGAACTCAGATTTCCTTCCTGTATGATGACCCACTTTGTTGACTGTGGAACAGCCAGGAAGATAATTATAAAACTAAACAATTTAAAATGCCAGCATTCAACTATTTTGACCTATAAAAAATTATCTCATAGGGGTCAGTCTAATCAAATTCTAAGACAATAAATAAACAAAAATCAACAAAGGAAATATCCTACTGAAATACATGTTTACAATCTCAAGACACCCTTTTTTCTTTTTTGAGATGGAGTCTCACTATCTTGCCAAGGCTGGTCTTAAATTCTGAGGCTCAGGTGATCCTCCCACCTCCACTTCCCAAGTAGCTGGAACTACATACCTATACCACTCTCGAGATACCTTTTTTAAGGTGAATAGTTGTGGCAGGAAACAAAGTATTTTGGGGTCATTTATTTATTTATTTTTTGTGGTTTTTGGCTGGGGCTGAGTTTGAACCTGCCATGTCTGGCATATGGGACCGGCGCCCTACTCCTTTGAGCCACAGGCGCTGCCTATCTTTTCTTTCTTTCTTTCTTTTTTTTTTTTTTTGAGACAGAGTCTCATTGTGTCGCCCTCAGTAGAGTGCCATGGCGTCACAACTCACAACAACCTCAAATTCTTGGGCTTAAATGATCCTCTTGCCTTAGCCTCCCAAGTAGCTGGGACTACAGGCACCTGCCACAATGCCCAACTGTTTTGTTGTAGTTGTCACTGTTGTTTGGTAAGTCGGGGCTGGATTCGAACCCACCAGCTCTGGTGTATGTGGGTGTCACCCTAGCCGCTGAGCTACAGGCATGAAGCTGTATTTTGGGATCTTAATTTAGAAATAAGTATTTTAAAATCCTGTGTGTACCAACTCCAAACTAAGATATGTTTTTCTCTCAATTCAAGATATATATATGTGTGTGTGTATATATATATCATTTTATAAATTTTTATATTTCAAATTACTCAAAAAAATGAAGAAATTATTTTTCATGTTTAGCCAAAACCCCTCCTCTCCTATTTTAAAATCGAGTTTCTCTTTAGTCTTTCATGGAGATAAAAAAAATTACTCTCTATATGAGAAAAAAATTCTTCACCTTTGAAAACATGCTATCTATCCCAAGATATTTCAAGCACAGCAATAAAAATTCAGCAAGGGAAGGAAGAGAGAGCAATGTGGACCAAAGGAGTCTCAGAAAACCTCTTGGAAGAGCTGGATCTTGATCCAATTAATGGGATTTAGATAGGAAGACAGAAGAAAAGAATAATAACATTTCAAACACAGGAGGGTGGGGAAGAATGGATGGATATCCTTAGAAGTCTAGAAGTAAGGGGTAATGTGTTTTATGGACAGTAAGATATTTTAGAGGCATTTTTACTTAATATATTTATGTATAGAAGAATAACATGACTGCTAGAGAGCGAGTTTAGCAATGTTATATATTGATAGTATGAGAGGAGGCAGGACTATCTGGAAATTTTTTTTTTTTTTGAGACAGTCTGTCAGTCTGTCTCTCTGGGTAGAGTGCTGTGGTATTTTAGCTCATAGCAAACTCAAACTCCTGGGGTAAAGTAATCCTCTTGCCTCATCCTCCAGTAGCTGGGACTACAGGTACCAACTATGACACCTGCCTAGTTTTTCTATTTTTAGTAGAGATAGGGTCTCCCTCTTACTCAGGCTGCTCCTCAGCTCAAGCATTTCATCACCTCGGCGTCCCAGACTGTGGGGAGTATAGGTGTGAGCTATCTGGTCCAGCCTATCCAGGAAGCTCTTAAAATAATTCAGGCAGGCGGCACCTGTGGTTCAGTGAGTAGGGCGCTGGCTCCATATACCGAGGGTGGAGGGTTCAAACCTGGCCCCGGCCGAACTGCAGCAAAAAAAAAAAAATAGCTGGGCATTGTGGCAGGCACCTGTAGTCCCAGCTACACAGGAGACTGAGGCAAGAAAATCACCTAAGCCCAGGAGTTGGAGGTGGCTGTGAGCTGTGTGACGCCACGGCACAAAGTGAGACTCTGTCTCTACAAAAATAATAATAATAATTCAGGCAAATAAGAGCAGCATGAGGACAGGGACTGTATCTTGAAATCCATAGCAGTTATCATATAGTTAGCACTCAGTAAATGTTTCCTGCCTGATTGAATGCAAATAGAAAAATGTTGATATCTTTATTAGAAATGATATAGTTGAGAAAGAGAACTTGTGTCAGAAGACATATGAAGAGTTTGCCTTATGGATGTGTGAAACAACAGCAATATTCAGGTAAAGACAGATAAAAGAAAACATAGAATCAGGGGATATCCTTGTAAAAGTGAGAGTTTCACAATGGCATTAATTTGTACAATTTATGGCCAAATCTTTCTTCCAGATTTCTGTGTCTGGCGCCTCATTCAAGTTTTCTTTATCTTGCATTTGGTCCATTTGTTTATTTATTTTTATTTATTTATTTTTTGAACAGAGTCTCCCTATGTCACCCTTGGTAGTGTGCCGTGGCATCACAGCTCATAGCAACGTCAAACTCTTGGACTTAAGCGATCCTCTTGCCTCAGCCTCCTGAGTAGCTGGGACTGCAGGCACCCCCCACAATACCCTGGTGATTTTTTGAGAGGAGGTCTCACTCTTGCTTAGGCTGGTCTCAAATCTATTAGCTCAAGGCAATCCACCCATGTTGGCCTCCCAACCACTGGAATTATAGGCATGAGCCATCACACCTGGCCCTGGTCTGTTTATTTTTTACCTTTGGGATATACTCATCTTTACTTAATTCAAGCCTATTTGAGAAAGTAATTTTTCTGTGGATTTCAATATCTTGACGATAACTCGGGGGCCACAATCTGTGTTGTGCCCTCCAGCCTGGCATTTGCTTCTGGAAACTTTTCTGTATTGAGATGTTTCCTTCATCAGCTGACAAAGTAGCATTTTAGGAAAGTTTAAAAATTCTACAAGTATTTTCTTCACTAAAATAAGTTCCCTGAGAGTGTCTTCTTTTAAAAACAAATCCTTTTTTATGAAAAACAAATGTATTTACTACATTGCCCTCCTTCCAGCTGTGCAAAGAGAATAGATGTACTTCTGCCTCAGTATATGTTCTAGTTAAAGAATATATGTGTAATAATCTAGAGATATGAGTATTGTGCTTAAATTTAAAAAGAGACACAGGATGGGAAAAAGGAAGGCCCAATTTAAATATGAACTGATAATCTGCATCTTTTTTTTAATCTTTTAAAAAAAATTAAAACAATCTCATTTATGGAGAAGTTACAAATATAATACAAGGCACTTTTTTTCTGAGCCATTTGGTAGTAAGATGTTCCATCACTTCACTTTTATATTTTAAGAAACAGAGTGGTGATATGGACATTTCAGGGAGAAGCTGAATATTTATTGCACTTTTTTTTTTAAAAATAAGCTAATAGTAGCCTGGTGCCCTTAACACAGTGGTTACGGCGCCAGCCACGTACACTGAGGCTGACGGGTTCAAACACAGCCCTGGCCAGCTAAGCAGCAGTGACAACCACAACAGAAAAATAGCTGCATTGGGCATTGTGGTGGGCACCTGTAGTCCCAGCTACTTGGGAGGCTGAGGCAAGAGAATCGCTTAAGTCCAAGAGTTTGAGGTTGCTGTAAGCTGCGAAACTGCAGCACTCTACCAAGGGCAACATAGTGGTATTCTGTCTCAAAAAAAGAAAGGCTCAGCACCTGTGGCTCAAGTGGCTAAGGTGCCAGCCACATACACCTAAGGTGGCGGGTTCGAATACAGCCCTGGCCCACCAAACAACAGTGACGGCTACAACCAAAAAAAAAAAAAATAGCTGGGGTGTTGTGGCGGGCGCCTGTGGTCCCAGCTCCTTGGGAAGCTGAGGAGGGAAACTCGCTTGAGCCCAGGAGTTGTAGGTTGCTGTGAGCTGTGTTGCCATGGCAATCTGCCCAGGGGGACAGCTTGAGGCTCTGTCTCAAAAAAAAAAAAAAAACCTAATAGGGGCTTGGCGCTCATAGTACAGTGGGTACAGCCCCTGGCCACATGCACCGAGGCTGGCAGGTTTGAACCCAGCCCGGGCCAGCTAAACAACAATGATAACTGAACGAAAAATAGCTGGGTGTTGTGGCAGGGCCTATAGTCCCAGCTACTTGGGAGGCTGATCCAAGAGAATCATTTAAGCCCAAGAGTTTGAGATTGCTGTGAGCTGTGATGCCACTGCACTCTACCAAGGGCAACATAATGAAACTCTGTCTCAAAAAATAAAAATAAATAAATAAATAAGCTAATAGGTTGTTATTTAAATAAACAATAATAAGACTAGTTAATGCAATTAGAAGTAATTATTAGTAGGACTAATTAAACAATATGGGAAAAATATAATTTTTAAAAAATATTTACCATTTTTTTTAAAGTTCAATATACACATATCCATTGTATACCATTAACAATTAGAGAATTAACGTTAACATGACAAGACAATATATGAAATACATAGAAATAATTCTTTGGAATACATAGTATTTTTAAATGGAAAACTTCTAGTTATTACTGAAGATGTAAAAAGACATGTCTGTATATATTGCAAAATTATTATTGAATTTATTTGTTTAGTATTCCTTCTGTTATAACTCGAATTACTGTCTTTTAGGGATATCAGTATACCACGTAGCAAATTCAGTTTGCTCTGGGGGTTCAGAAGGATTGTAGCGAACAGCTGGCCCACTGGGGGGAGCAGCGCACATATCTGATATTGGGTGTTATAAATGCAAATACCTTCAGGCTTTCCTTTATATTCACAAGAAGAGTAAACCAATAATACAATTTTGATAGTTTGTTTAGTTTGGGTTACCTTTTGGATACATTTTTCACAATCTTCAGCATGTCTTTTTTTTTTTTATGAGACAAAGTCTCATTTGTTGCCCTCAGTAGAGTAATCTGGCATCATAGCTCACAGCAACCTCAAACTCTTGGGCTCAAGTGATTCTCTTGTCTCAGACTCCCGAGTAGCTGGGACTACATGTGCCCGCCACAACAACCTGCTGTTTTTTAGAAGCAGGGGTTCTCGCTCTTGCTTAGGCTGGTCTTGAACCTGTGAGCTCAGCAGTGCATCTGCCTTGGCCTCCCAGAGTGTGAGGATTACAGGTGTGAGCCACTGCTCCCAGCCTATTTATTGTACTTATAACAAGATATACATATATACACAAAAATATATGTAGATAGAGGTTTTTAAATAAAAGTAGAGCTATGTATTAAAAATTGGCACTAACTGATCACATTGAAGCTCTACAGCTTTTGCTTTTGGCCTTTCTGCAGCCTGACTGTGCCTTCCACCATGTGGGTTACTCTTCTGTCTAGAATAGAGAACTAGCTGTTGTTTATAAATGTTTGGGTGTGATGACAAGGGGGGTGGGGAGTCAGCTGTCCTCTCATCCTCTTGAATTCTGATACTGTACACAGTATACCCTTTGGAATGGTAAGTACACAACCTTTAAAGCTTCTTTTCCTAGCCACTTGACAGCAGTAAGAATTTTCATTTCAATGAAATATTCTTTATTTTTCTCTAACAGAATTTTCACAATGTGAACTTAAAGAGCATGTAATAAAAGTAAAATGTTGAATATTAGTATTATTTGTAGAATAATACTGGTCTTTAGAAAAGATAGTCAAAATGTTTGCCATTATTTTCTCTAGATGCTTAGAAAATAAGATTTCTGAAAAACAAAAGGACTTCCCAGGTATAAGTGAAATTTTACCCCAGAACTGCATCTGGTCTTTAAATATGATTAGATAAGAAATATATACATATATTCTTTTTCATCATACTGTATAATAGCAAAGAATATGACTATATTCCTTTTCTATCTTCATTATAATATTATTTCTTTTTTTTTTATTTGAGACAGAGCCTCAAGCTGTCACCCTGGGTAGAGTGCCATGGCATCACAGCTCAAAGCAACCTCCAACTCCTGAGCTTAAGCGATTCTCTTGCCTCAGCTTCCCAAGTAGCTGGGACTATGGGCGCCCACCACAACGCCTGGCTATTTTTTTTGGTTGAAGTTATTATTGTTTGGTAAGCCCAGGCTGGATTCAAACCTGCCAGCTCTGGCCACAGAACCTGGAGTGATGGATGATGTACAAGGGCATGAGGAGAAGAGTGTTCAGCTCCAGGACAGGGAGAGAAAATCGTTTTCTCCTTTTGTGTTCTACCTAGTCCCCTAGCCTGGATAGATTATACCTGCCTACACTGAGATCAGACTTTCCCCACTCAGTTCACTGGCTCACATGCCAGTCTCCTCTAGAAACACCCTCACAAACATACTCAGAAGTACTACTTTACCAGTTCTTTAGGTATTCCTTAATCCAGTCAGTTGACACCTAAAATTAACCATCACACGGCTCGGTGCCTGTGGCTCAATCGGCTAAGGTGCCAGCCATGTACACCCAAGGTGGCGGGTTCGAATCCCCAGCCCGGGCCCGCCAAACAACAATGATGGCTGCAACCAAAAAAATGGCCGGGCGTTGTGGCGGGCGCCTGTGGTCCCA
>CAUYQV010146739.1:0-24884 GCA_963574575.1 Galagoides demidoff
ACTAAAAATTGACCTGCCATTTGATCCTACAATTCCTTTATTAGGTATATACCCAGAAGACCAAAAATCACATTACAATAAAGATATTTGTATCAGAATGTTTATTGCAGCCCAATTCATAATTGCCAGGTCATGGAAGAACCCCAAATGCCCATCGATCCATGAATGGATCAATAAACTGTGGTATATGTATACCATGGAATATTATGCAGCCCTAAAGAAAGATGGAGACTTTACCTCCTTCATGTTTACATGGATGAAACTGGAAAATGTTCTTCTTAGCAAAGTATCATAAGAATGGAAGAAAAAGTATCCAATGTACACAGTCCTATCATGAAACTAATTTATAGATCTCAAATGAAAGCTACAACCTAGTTCTAGCCTAAGACTATGGGGAGGGGGTGGAGGAGGAGAAGGGAGGGGAGAAGGGCAGATGGGTGGTGGGAGGGTGACTGGAAAGATCACCTATATGGTCTGTCTAACAAGGGTACAAGTGACCTTTTCTAGAATTAGAGTATAAATGTTTTAACACAATAACTAAGTAAATGACACCAAGTCTATGTTAACCAGTTTGATGAAAATATTTCAAATTGTATATGAAAACACTACACTGTACCCCATGTTTGCATTAATGTATACAGCTATCATTTAATAATAATAAAATAAAATAAAAAGAAAACCATACCTCAAAATAATAAAGGCCATATATGACGAACCTATACTGACATTCTACTGAACACGGAAAAATGGAAAGTCTTTCCTCTAAGATTAGGACAAGAATGCCCACACTCGACACTTATTCACTATAATACTAGAAGTCCTGGCCAAAGCAATTAAGCAAGAAAAAGAAGTAAAGGGCATCCAAACTGGAAAGGAAAATGTCAAATTTACCTTGTTCACAGATGACATGACCTCATAGCAAAAACCTTAAAACTCAAAAAAAACAGTGTTAGAACTGATAAACATATTTAGTAAAGTCACAGGATATGAAATCAACATATAAAAAATAGTAACATTTATATATGCCAACAACAAATAAACAATCCAAAAAAGAAACCAAGAAAGCCATACCATTTATAATGGCAGTAAAAATGTAAAATAGGCTAGGAATCCATTCAACTAAAAATCTAAAAGATCTCTACTATGAAAACTATAAAATATTGATGAAAGAAAGTGAAAAGTACACAAAAAAACTGAATGATATTCCATGCCAATGGATTAGAAGAATTAATGCTGTTAAAATAACAATACTACTCAAAGCAATTTACAGATTCAATGATAATAGCAATTTATAATTCCTATTAAAATACCAATGATGGGGCAGCACCTGTGGCTCAAAGGAGTAGGGTGCCAGCCCCATATGCCAGAGGTGGCAGGTTCAAACCCAGCCCCAGCCAAAAACTGAGAGAAAAAAAAAAAAAAAAACCAATGGCATTCTTCATAGAAATAGAAAAAAAAATCCTAAAGCGTATATGGAACACAAAAGACCCTCATAGTCAAAGAAATCCTGAGCAAAAAGAACAAAGCTGGAAGCAAAAAAAAAAAAAGCACAAGGCAACAAAAGCAAAAATAGACAAATGGGATTACATCAAGCTAAAAAGCTCCTTCACAGCAAATGAAACAATCAACAAAGTACAGTGACAACCCACAGAATGGAAGAAAATACCTGCAAACTATCTGACAAGGAATTAATAATCAGAATACATAAGGAGTTCAAACAATTCAACAGCAAAGAAAATAATAATAATAATATGACTAAAAAGTGGACAAAAGAGAAGAAGACATACAAACAGCCACCAAGTATATGCAGAAATGCTGAACATCACTAATCATCAGAGAAATGAAAATTAAAACCACAATGAGATGCTGAAATGGCTTACCCCAATTGAAATGGCTATTATCTAAGAACAGGCTAACAGATGCTGGCAAAGATGTGAAGAAAGGGGGACCCTCACACCCTGTTGGTGGGAAAGTAAACTAGTACAACCACTTTGGAGGACAGCATGGAGGTCCTTCAGAAACTAAAAATAGAACTACACTATGATCCAGAAATTCCATTACTGGATATAAATCCAGAAAAAAGGAAGGAAAAATACTAGAGAGATCTACACTCACATGTTTACTGTGGTTGCTATTCACAATAGCAAAAATGTGGACTCATCCTAAGTGCTCATTAATGGATGAATGCATGAAGAAAATGTGAAATATATACACAATGGAATATTATTTAGTCATTAAAAAATAATAAAATTGGGAAGTGCCTGTGGCTCAAAGGAGAAGGGCGCCCACCCCATATGCTGGAGATGGCAGGTTCAAATCCAGCCCCAGCCAAAAACTGCAAAAAAAAAAAAATATATATATATATATATATATACACATAATAATAATAATTATTATTATTATAAAACCAGGTGGCCCCTGTGGCTCAAGGAGTAGGGGACCAGCCCCATATACCTGAGGTGGAGGGTTCAAACACAGCCCCAGCCAAAAACTGCAAAATAATAATAATAATAATAAAATCCTGTAATTTACAGCAACACAAATGGAACTGGAGGTGATTGTGTTAAGACAAATGAGCCGGGCACAGAAAGACAAATGCAATATGCTCTCACTCACATGTGGGAGCCAGAAGAGTAGATCTCAGGGAACTAGAGAGATATTGGCGGTGACCAGTGGCCAGGAAGGGTTGGGGGAGTTAGGGATAAAGAGAGGTTGATTAATGGGAACACATACACAGCTGGTTAAAAGAAATAAGAAACTGGGTTTAGTAGTTAAGTAGGGTGACTATAGTTGACAATAATCTATTGCACATTTAAAAATAGCTTTAAGAAAATATTCAAAAGTTCCTAGCATAAAGATAATAAGGTAAATATTTAAAGTGATGGATATGCCAATTACCTTGAATTGATCTTTACACATTACTTGAATGTATTAAATTATCACATAAACCCCCCAAATATGTCCATCTTTTATGTAGTTATTGCTTTAAAGATGTAATAGGATAGACTATGTTTCACCATTCTCTGTGCTGGGGAGGAAATCTCTACAGAGTTAAACCGGTGAATGAAGGAGCTTTCCAATAGGATAGTTTGTTCAGCAGTGAATAAGTCTCTCCTCTCACCAAAAAACACTCCCACTTATGGGATGGGATGCATGTGTCAGCATCCCTGCCCTCACAGCTGTTCGCAAAGAGGAAGGGCTTTGGCTACATAGGATCCAAGGTCCGAGAGCCTGAATACATGAAGAAATGACCACGAGCAAAATGACCAGATCGTTTCTCTGTGATGAGTCACTTAGTGAGTCCTAACTATGCACGAGGCACTGTGCTCTGGGGACACCCCAGGAAGCCAAATGGGCAAAAATGCATGCCCTCAAGGAGATCTCCCTCTAGAAAAGAAATTAGATTTTAATAAAACACATAACAGGAGATGGTGATGAAAACTGCAGAGGAAAAGAGAGCAGAGAAGGAGGACACAGAAGGGGACACTGCTGGGATGGCTCCAATGGGGTGAGCAAGGAAGAGTCCACTGAGAAGGTGACACGTGAGCTAAGCCCTGAAGATGGAGGTGCAGGGACAAGCCACAAGGACAGACAGAGAAGAGAACTTCGGAGGGAGGGGACAGCAAGAGCAGAGACACCACGGTGGGTAGTCCCTGCCTCTCCCGTGTCAGGGACAGTGAGGGGCCAGTAGGGTAGTTGTGGAGAAACACGAGAGAATGGAAATCCAAGTGACAACAAGGCCTCGCAGTTCATGTCCACACACTGGCCTTCTCCCTTCATGAAGAGAAGCCCCCAGATGATCTGGTGGGGAGGACAAGACCTGACAACAGCATCTGCCTGCAAACCCCTTCTCCGAGGAACACGACTCCTCTCAGAGGACCTGGTCACACACTCCTATTCAGAAGTTTGGGAAACCACTCATTAGAAAACAGGACCTGGCAAAAACACAGGTCTGGGGCTATGATCATTACGAATCACAGAGCACCCTAAGAGACTGATCTTCAGAATGCGGCATAAAGCAAGAACCCACGATGCTGGAGTCTGATTTTCCAGCTGTGAGAACAATTGAAGTTGACAACTGTTCTCCAGAGGCAAATATAAAATTCAGTAGCTGCTCAAAAAAGTGTAACTTCCCCTTAAAGCTAGCCTCCAGAAAGCTGGAACCCGAAGTGGCTTAACATTCATCTTCAGAACGTGAACAGCAAATCCACATTAAGGTGTAAACACAGCCAAAAACAATCACCTTATTTTCCCACATTCTGCAGAAAAATACATTTCTCTGGTACCCGCCTAAGGGGCAGCCAACCACGCTCTGGAAACCTGTCCCACCCAGCTCCCTGTGCGATGCCATCCACCTTGTTCCTCTCAATATTCACTTGGCAAGGGGTTCTGGATTGCTGGAAGCTAAAGTCAAGATGACAACAATAGGAACGCTGTTCCTGTCTTTATAAACACTTGAATTCACTCAACCCTTAAGAGTGCAGTACAACAACTCAAGGGAAAGACTAAGACTGGTGCCACTGGATGGAAAGGCCCCTGTCAGCGGCCGCCTGTCACTTCTCTTACTGATGGACCTCACCTGCCCACCCAACATCACCTGCCCACCAGGAGCCACCCCAGAGGACATCCCTGTGGACAGCAAATCTGTGGCCTGTCCCATCTTGCATTGACTCCTGAGCCTCAGCCAACCACCTCCCCCAAATAATAGTCTAGAAGTTGTTTTTTCAGATTAGTATGAGGATACAAATGTTTAGGTCACATTGTTTTCATTTCTAAAGTAAAGTTCAAGTTGTTGAGCCCTTCACTCAGGGAGTGTGTTGTCATGTTGTGCCCATTAGGTGAGAACCTGCCAATCACCCTCCCTCCCCTCTTCTCCCTTTTCTCTGCTCTCCCCACCCTCTCACTAGAATATACTCATGGGGGGGGGGGGTTTCATGTGGGTGTGTAAGTTGTTTATATACTGGTTTCATATTAGTACTGAGTAAATTGGATACTTGTTTTTCCAAGAAGAACTTTATTTTAAAGTAAAGTAGAACTGATACTTTATCAAGAAGAACATGTTTCTGTTCCATCAAGGTAAATACAAAAGATGTAAAGTCTCTATCTTTTCTTTTGGCTCAGTAGTATTCCCTGGTATACACATACCACAGTTTGTTAATCCATTCCTGGTTTGAGGGGCACTTGGGTTGCTTCCACATTTTGGCAATTGTGAATTGAGCTACAATCAACATTCTGGTGCAAAAGTCCTTGTGGTAAAATGATTTTTTTTCTTCTCTGTAGATACTTAGAAATGGATTGCATTAGAAATCTTGAATATAGGAATTCTTGCTGATAGACAGGGCCCAACAATGTTAAGATATAACCACCTTACTCAAAATTTTCACTTCACTTTACTGTACTATTGAAATCTTACTGGGAAAATAAGTTCATTTTATAACACTGACATTTCTATTTTCATTTTCCTATTTCTTAGTCTACAGTAGCAAAAACAATGCCAAATGCTGCCTTATCTTATAATCTGTAATTAGACCGGGACCAGCACTATTAGTGCTATCACTCTTCACCAGCCTTCATGGAGGCTCATGAAAACATATCCAGTGAGAAAACTGGTGGTTGACTACTAATCAGTCAACTTAGAAGACACCTTTGAATGTAAGTTTACAAATTAACTACCTATAATCCTATTAAATAGTGTGAGCATCCTGCTTCTATCAGATTTCCAAATATGTTTTGCATTATCCAGTAAATAACTCCAGACATGAAACACTTTATCTTAACCCTTGCACAGAAACACGGTTGAGAAGGAAATAACATTCTGACCACCGAGCATGCTGCCAGAGAAATCTTCCATTGTGAGTAACCAATGCCAAATGCATTCAAGACATCAGATATTTATGGCTAATATCATTAAACATTGAAAAGTAGTAAGTTTAACTCAAGTGTTTTCCAAGAAAAAAAATGTGAACTTTATGATATGAAATCAAATAAAATGAGATTTATTTAATTTTGTACTGCAAAGCTCAAAAGATCATTTTAAATGAGATTTTCCAGTTACAGTGAAAAGAAACAACAAATGTTTGTTATGTCAAAACCTGGTCTCAACACATATAGGAATCATCACAATTTAGGCCCCATTTTGCCACTACCCCAAATGATAAGTGACTAGGTCAAGGTATCAAACTCTAATATCATGACATATTGCATTTGATTACACCACCTTTGGCCCTTCACTCAGAATGTCATATATTTTCATATATTCTCATATAGAGTGTCAACATCACCCTCAAGAATTCCTTAAACCGCATGTAAAGTACAGTCTATGCATTTTGTGTATACAAGTTTGGAAAGTTTTCTGAGGCACACTTAGGTTTGAGTGAAGTGAGCCCAAAGAAAGAAGCAAAGGCAAGGTCTATGTGCAGATCTCTAGACATTTAAGTCATTCTTCCTTTAAGGTTATTAACCAGTCCTTAATGAATAAGAGGAATGGATGAGGAACTATGAGATGTTTCTCTTTACCTGTAACGTTTATCATGATGTACAAAAATATTAAGCCTCAATGACTATTAAAAAAAAAAAAAGAGGGAAATAATCCCTACAAAAAAGAACAGTTTAAGGCATTCCTAAGTGTTGACATGCTATAAATCAAGTAAAGTGGACTCAGAAATCGAGTTATCCAAACAGAGGTGCCCAAACCCATCTGCTTATATTCCCTAGTCTCTGGTGTCAGTCACGGAGGCATGATCCTCAGGGCAGGACACACTAGTCAGAAAGGACACTGCCCACGCAGAGGAGGTTAAGGAACCATAACACAGAACAGGATCTGAATGGAAAACCAGACTAAAGTGGACAAGCTGGAGAAAGGCAGGGCGTAAGATGTTTGATACCTGGAGGTCTCTAACATAGAAAGTGCAAACGCGTAATTCAGGTATGAGTAAAAGCAGAATCTGTCAGTCTTTTGTGTTTTAAAGCATCAAGGGAGTATGAACTATAAAGATATCAAAAATTTGAGTTGAGCATTATTATTTTTGTTTTACTCACTTACATTGACTGTCAAACTATTCAAATGTTTCATTCCAATTGAAATGTGGTGGTTAAGGAGTGTTGCAGAGCAACCACAGAAGCTCACAAACTTGGGTCTGAAAGGTTTTTACTTAGAAGGGAAGCTTCTGCACTCACAGGGCACCCAGCAGCCTTCTGTGGGCTTTCTTTGGAAAGTTACCAAATAAGTATAGATGGCCCCCACCATGAAAAAAAAGAGATTCAAAAATAAAAACAAACCAAAAAAAGGAGACTTGAGGAAACAGTGCAGGAAACTTTAAAATGTTAATATCCTTAGAGTCATAAAATAAGAAAACAGTCCCATAAAGCAATAGGATGCTATTTCTGAAAAGATGCTAGCCTAACCAAAATAATGCAATAAAAGAGGTGAAAAATATAAGTAAGCAAATCTCCTAAAATGTAAAACATAAAAGCCAAGATGAAAAACAAAAGCAACATAACAATAGAGATAGAAGAGTCAATATCCAATCCCAGAAACTAGACAATATTAAAAATTTATACAAGAAATTTCCTAAAACTCTAAGAAATAAGGTTTCTGATGGAAAAGACTCTCCAAGTCCCTCACACAATAAAAGACACAAACCAAAAACTCTAAGTATAGAAAACCAAATATTTTTTAAAACTCAAAACTATTTTTAAAAGAGCTTATTTATAAAGAAAAAAATTAACATGACATTGAACTTTTGAATAGAAACATAGCTAGAGCAATGCTTAAGATTTCTATACCCAGCCAAGCTATCAGACATTAAAATCTACTTTTCACACAAGCTTTCTTAGGAAGCTCCTTACTGCAAGATGTGCTTCAGCACATAGTAGAGAGCAGTCAATAAGACCTCCCCCATACACACACACACACACACACACACACAGAGTATCCAAATATTAGAGAATCTGACTCAAAGTTCTGGGATTATCACATCTACAGAGCAACCAGTTTACTTAGGAAAGAGATTACAGGGATAGAGGTGAGGGTAAAACTAAGAAATTAGTCTGACAGTTGGTTTCTAAAAGGTATAGAGAGGTTAAATAACATAAATATATGCTAATCTAATGGAAAGAGATAGGGATAAATATACAAAAATATTGTTTAAGTAAAAGAAATGAGGTCGGAAAAATAAGTCATACTAAAAGAGAGGCAAATACACACTACTTCACCTGGCCCTAAAGTAAATAAGTTAAATTTTCATCTATAAAGTAATTCAGAGAGATCATTTCTAAACTTAATTTAAAAATACAGTGAAAAACATGCTTAATTTTGAAATATGGTAGCAACTATCAAAATAACTAAAAACAGAGTTCAAAATGGTTGCCTTTGGCCAAACAGGATCGGATGAACAAGAGACTACTGAGTTTCACAATAAGCCCTTCTAGGATATCTGAACTTTTAACTACCTACATGTATTATTTTAATAATAATTTAATATTTTAAATGAAAACAAATAGTATCCAGCTGCAACTTCCAGGGACTAGTTCCTTTTTTTAGCTAATTTTAAGACGGGCACACATAAGGAGCTGTTTACTAGAACATGAAAATAAACTAAAAATCCAATTTGTCTTTATACTACTTTCCACTAGAAACAGAACTAGTAACCACTCATATCTGCTACAAACTCGGGTTCCCAGAATGTGATTCCCCAGAATCACTTCCTTTTGCCAGCAACAAATGCACCCTAGATGATGGATAAAAGAGCAGGAAATTCTAATCTGCCCCATAGGAGTCTAACAAAAAACAAACATCCGTACAGCACTCAGAGGATAAAACTGCTATGTGTCCTCTGAGATGAGCAGTCTGGCTTTCAGCACAGGAGTCTTTACCCTGTAACTCATCCCACAGAGAAACTGAGACTAAAGTTCTTCTCCTTCATATGGAAATCTCTCATATGAGATTCTGTATTCTGAAGAGTATCAGTTCTTACTAAGTTCTCTTGCTTCCTTTCATCCTCTGACAAATTCCCAAAACATCTTTGTTTCCTCTTTTCATCAAACCACATCCTTCTCTTCTGAGCCAACAGCCCAAGGGGTCATCCTCTCTAAGGAGATTTTCCCTACTCCCTATCATGTCCACTCAAAACGTACAATCTGATATCTGAAACTCCATGCATCTATTTCAACACTGGTGTGTCTGTATGCGTGTGTGTGTAAGGGAGACAGAGAGACAGACATACAAAGTCAGAGAGAGAAAGCAATGTCTTGTCTTACGCAGTGGGCTCTAAGCTGGCCACATCAAATAATTCATTTTCTTAACCTTGCAGGTCGAGAGCTCACTACGCCCTCTGCTGGCCGCCATCGTAGCAGTGTTTTCCTCGAAGAAAACAACACTGGAGCAGTTCTCAGCTAGATGACATTTAAGTTCTTCCGTAATTTTCTAACAAAAATCCTCAAAATCCTCAGAGAAGTAATGGTGAAGGAAAAACTTTAATGCCCTACTGCATCTGGCTCTTCTATAATCAACATGTGGCCATTTAATATAAAAATCACAAAGCTCTACACTTCATTCCTAAGTAATTCTAAAATGTTTTCTCATCTTTTCTTTTAATTTACACACTTATATGCCCAAAGTTATATCCAGATTTTATGAGGCGTGGATGCAATTTGCATATAACACACACACAATTTGGGAATCTTTCTTTAAGAAAAATATAGAGTGCTGAAAACAAAACTGAGCACAAAGGTGAATGTTTATTTAGAATTAAAAAAAATCACAACACATTACAGATACATGAAAGCTGAAAAATACTACATACCAATATCCATAAAACATATAGTATCTGGTTTATTATTATCTATCTGGTTTATATTCCATAATACTTTTCCCTCCTATTTTAAATTTTATTTTCTTATATATTTTCTGACATGAGAATTTTGTAATAATTTGTATAGAAAGGAATAGAAAGAAAACTCATCGTTTCCTCTAGCTAAAGTTGATCAATTATTTTTCATTAATCTTTTGGCAAAGTTTCCTTCAGATGCACAACTTGCCAGTAAATATGTCATATAAATTTTTTTATGATTGCAAAATTCAGAGAAATTTCTATCAAATGTCTTTCATAAGTGAAACTTAAAATTTGCAGGCTAGCTTCTGGCCCCATGAATTTGCATTTCAAACATGGTTTCTCCAACATGACTCACATACTTCAAGCGTACTCTGCCAAATGTGTTTTCTTAGTTCTAGTGATGCTCAACCATATTGCACCCCCAGGTTAGGTGTTCAGCAGGAAGATCATTTCAGGTACCTACTCCTATGCTTACTTAGATAATTAATAATTTATTCATTCACAAAAGTGATTTCATACCACATACATACAACCCCTAATCCAAAGTGTTATTTTCAACTCAACCAAAACCTCCCAAGAAGAAAGGAAGGGTGTGAAATGGAGTAGTCTTTATGAAAAGGGACAGTGCTCTTTTCTAATCAAGGTTCAAATCTATCAAGCTGTACAAAAATAACTGGCCATACAGACATACTGTAGGATCCCTCCTGGGGCCTTCAAATGAGCAGATGTCCTTAAGCTTAAGTTCCATTAGCTTCAAATAGATCTGCTTCTGTGGATATACCAAATATGTAAGTGATTCACACATGGTTATTTTAATAACAACCTACATACCCTCTCATACTTTTCCCCACGCTCACACAATCTCATACATGTGCACACATCTTCACAGATAATCAGAGGATTGCCAATGGTCAGAAAATATGGACCATTATGCCATTTTCTGAATTTTACTTTCTTCACTCAACAATACTGTAAAATCCTTGCAAGTCAATGGTATAGTTCTAATTCATTCCTCTTAACAGCTACGTAAAATTCTATAATTCATTCAGCCATTTCCTGTGGTGGCCATTTACTTTATTTCCAAACGTTTAATACTGTAAGACATATCACAGTAAATATTCATATTCATATGTCCAAGAATACCCATGAGTTTAATTCCGTGAGATACATTTCCTGAAGTAAAATCCATGATTACAAGAGTTATGTAGCTTTTTCAAATTATTAACTAAAGTCCACAGTTCATTCAGATTTCCTAAGTTTCTACGCGGTGTTTTTTTTTTTTTTTTCTGTTACAAGACAATCACAAATTTTAAATTTTTATAAAGAACAGGTAACTTCCCAAAAGATTTTAAAACTTTACGTTTCCACCAGCAATGTGTTATTTTCATATGCGTATCTTTGCCAGCAATAGGTTTTAACAATTGTTTATAGTATACACTCTCATGTTAAGTAATACAGAACCATCACATTAATTTGCGTCTCCTTGACTACTAACAAAGTTGAACGTATTTCTCTGTATTTGTGGGTCATGTCCCCTCATATACTTTGCCATTTTACCCATTGGCTTCTTGATCTTTTCAGTGTCCATTTATAAGACCTCTTGGTATTATCTAACTAGTAACTCTGTCTTGCCTTAGGCAACTTACATTTAGTAGTTTTCTAAACCACTCATTTGTGTCTTATGCTTTTTAATAGTACATTTGACATACAAAGAGGTACTGGACAATGCAAATGTTCCAAAAAATGTACAGTGCTTTGGTTTAACATTGAGGAATTCTTTCCCATTCAATCACATACATGATCTCCAAGGGCCTCTTTATTGTTTGTTTGTTTGTTTGTTTTTTGGTGTCAGTCTTTGATTTCTGCAATCAGAATTTCTTTTCACAAATGATAAAGGAGAAGACAGTTTTGCCTTTGTCCTTACAGATAGCCAGACTATCTAATAAATGGTACCGGTAAAATTATGTGTTCCCTTTAACTGAGACATCACTTTTTAATGTGTTGGCATGTATTTGGTTCTATGAATCTCTTTGTCAGTTTCTGATCTAATACCACATCAATTCACAGTAGTTTTATATGTGTTCTGACCCTTGGTAAGGTAATGGCTCCCTCTACACAGTATTATTCTTTTCCAAGATTTTCTTGTGGATATATATACATATATATGTATTATGTATGTATATTAAATATATTAGTTGGTTATTTATATGTCACACATATAGATTTTGGAACATTGTAGATTTCAGATTTGGGGGTTAAGGATGTTCAGTGCGTGTCTGTGTCCATAATACAAATCTGGAATGCTCCAAAATCTGAAACTGACACCTTTGTTTTCTAATGACTATTGCACACAAATTTCATTTCATGTACAAAATTATTAAAAATATTGTATAAGATCACAGCTGGGCATTGTGGCAGGCACCTGTAGTCCCAGGTACTAGGGAGGCTGAGGTAAAAGAATCGCTTGAGCCCAGGAGTTTGAGGTTGCTATGAGCTGTGACGCCACGGCACTCTACCAAGGGTGACAAAGTGAGACTCTGTCTCAATAAAAAAAATAAAAATTGTACAAGTTTACCTTCAGGGTATGTATATGAAGTATAGATGAAACATAAATGAATTTCATGTTTAGACTTGGGTCCCCTTCCCAAGATAGTTCATTATGTATATGCAAATATTCCAAAATCCAAAAGAAATCTGAAATTTGTAACATTTCTTGCCTCAACCATTTCAGATAAGGGATACTCAATCTGCATATATATATTTTAGCCTAAATTGTCAAAAGAAAACTAATACCATAAATAAAAAGAAATGCCAAAGGAAGGTTTTAGTTCCTGTATCTGTTTTAAAAATAGTTATTTCAAATTTAGACATGATTACTTGATGAAACAATACACAGTGGTTCCATCCTAAGCTCCTCTAAAGTTTGGGTTTGTTTGTTTTTTTAATGTCACACACGAAATGCTCTGTGCTAACATACAAGTTCTCAATGAATATTTGGCTTCTTGAACTGTATCAGTCATCATTTTAGGAATAAATGATTGAAACTTTTCTAGAAGTTTTTACATTATGATCAGTAATTCCAATTAGTAGTAATGCTTTGAAAAGTAGAATATATTTTGGGGAACAGACATTATCATGAGCCATTTTTAGCTAGTGGCAAAATAGTTATGGAAATAACTAACCCCAGTCTGATCCACAATATTCACCCAATGTTTTGGCCAATTTCTCAATATTCTAGATTTTCAAATGAAATGCAGACAATATGCCATTAATCAGAAAGTCTTTCTTTATTGAAAGCCAGTAAGAATAACTTGCAAAAAATTTTTTTGAAAGGCAAACAACTCAAAGTACTTGTGAAATTTGGTATTTTGGTTAGAATAAAAAAAACACTACTCTTCATCAGAGATTGAATTCTGCTTCTTGTAACAGAAACTCATCTGAAGTGAAAGGATGAATCCCAGAAGTGGGAGGCAGCAGTGTAACACATGTCAACAGCCCGGGCATCTTCTCTCTACTGCACCAACCTTATTCCTCATCTTTGTCACAAAACAGCTTTCAGCCCCCTTCAGAGTCACAGCCACTTTTCACATGAGAAGAAGGGAAGTGAGGATTCCACACCTCTCTCAGGAGAACGGAGCACCCCCAGATCCCCTCAGCTCCTGTCTTATTGGCCGGACCTATCTCTCATGACTACATCTACTTCCTGACCACACCTGGATCAAAACCAGCAGGCAATATCTGTAGTGATGCCTTTTTCTGAAATAAGCAATGTCCCAGACATGTCGTGGCTTTATACATAGGAGGCTGCCCATGTCTCCAATCCACCCCCACTAAGGGAGTCAGCATGGAGTGAGGTACAGAATCAAACTGAGACTTTTGTAAATTAGGAAAGAGCAGAAATACTAATGACTTGTGTTTGGGGCATGACAAAAAAGTCACGTGCCCCTTATAGCTTCCCTACAGTGAGGGACCTAAAATCAGGAGTGAAAAAATCTATCAGCTCCTTTCAAATGTGCGTCGTGCAACTAGAAAATAACGGACTTCCAACAAGGAGAGAAGAATGGCTCTGGACATAATCACTGGGTATTACTCAGGAGAAATACAAAATTAGAGCTTCAACAAAGCTACAAGTAATTGCCCTTTCTATCAAGCAATAATCAAGCATTTGCTGCAGTTAGCTTTCTCAGAATAATAAAAGGGAATGAGACCCAGTCACAGAGAATTGAAAGCTGGTTTCTATGCCCAGTTTGGAAAAGCTACTCTACCTTTTCACACCTCTATTTCTAAATTAGTAAGTGGATACCACTCTTTTCCTTTCTATGTCATGGGTCTTGTGAAGTTATGGTTAATTTATAATTCTGGGCAAGAAAGGATGGTAGGATAGAAAACAAGAGTGTGTCTGATACCAATAATATTTAATAATAATGTTTATAACTTATCATATAATATTATAGAGTATATATTGCTTATAATAATAAGAAAACATGTACAGTCAGAACCATGGAAGCCAGGTGGCAGGTTCTGAAAAAGAGATGCATGGGCAGGCTCGCTATAACCAGTGAGGTTCACCAGACCTGCGGAGCTAGAATAGTCAGGAAAGCATATGCTGGAAATGAAGTGTCTTTAGGACAGATATATGGAAGGAAAAAAAAACCCATAAAGAGTTGAGAATCTACTAAACAGTGAAGGTATTTATGACAAGTTGTGTTTTAAGGAGTCCATGAAGTTAAAATAAAATTATACGTACATGGGTCTCTTTAACATGTATAACCAGTATACAAACACAAAATGGTTTTACTAGTCAGACTTTATAACTAACATCAGACATTAAGGTTATATGAAAACCAAGGAGAAAAATAATGCTCTTATAAAAATAAATGAATCAAACCAATCTATGTGGCTTTGAGAAAAGAAACCAGAGGAAAAAGAAAGGATACAAAGAGACACATTTCCAATGATGAGAAAATAGTTATGACCACCTCCCACCAAAAAAAAAAAAAAATCCTGATCATAAAAACTTTATCATCTGCCAACTTGAGATAAGGGCCAAAGCAGACAATTTCAGACCCATTCAATCCCATCATTCTAAAACAAGACATATGCTGTTCTTGGTAAAGAGGCTACTATCAGGGTCCTACCTTCCATAAGAGGAAGATGGATCAGAGTGGTAATTTCCTAGACAACTAAACAATAACTGTCAACCCTCATTAGAAATGTGATTCTGAGAATACAGAACAAAGATAGTAGTGTCAGATGGCGTCAAGCCCACTGACCCAGCCAAGGATTCACCCGTACCGAGAACAATGGGCTGGTTTATGGGTGTGTGCTGCTGACAAGGGGACCACAGATGATTGATTGTATGTGGCCCTTTCCATCAGCTGTAAAGTGACTCAGTCTGAACATCATACATTTTAAAAAGAAGAACAGAAAAGAAAATTCTAAAACAAAATGTTATGAATAAATGATCCCTTATTGTTGGAGCTGCACGAAGGAAACAGCCAGGACGCGGATTCAAAGTACAAGCCTGCAAGAGGTGAGGCTCATCAGAGGTGCAGGAAAGCCCCAAGCAACCTCCACAGTGGCTGTGTATTGAGATGACACACAGCAGGTACGGGGAGTGCCCAGCAATGACGTACAAAGGCTACGAGTGCTTAAGGATCACCAAGTGCCCTTCCATCACGTGCTCTTCCCCCCACAACCCTCACAATTGCAGCACTGTAAAATGTTCAAAGTTTAACACCTGCTTACTAACCAGTGACTGATCTTATCCCATTCCTGAATACTGAGCAGTTTGGGGGCTTGCCCCCAAGTTACAAGACATCTCCAGGCTTGCCAGGAGACTGTCCTGTTCTTAGCATTTCCTTTGATATGTTAAGAACTGGTGAATGTCCTGGCAAGCCTGGTGCGCATTCCTCTACACCTTATAACTATGACTTTTTTAAAAACCTGAGCAATAGATAACAGATGAAAAAGAATTTTAAAGTGATAGGGTACCAGTCAATGCTAACTTTTCAAAATCCTAAACCAATCCATAATTTAGTCCAACAATATGACATCCAATCCCCATACCTTTTATGTAGGCAACACTGCCAGTACCCAGCGTGAACCCTGGGTGAGCAACTGTCCAGGGAATGAGGCAGATGGAATTGGACTGCAAGTCACCATCGGATCCCTTCCAACCTGCTTTCCACCACACAGCACATCCGTGTACACAACGTGACCATCTTCCCTTACGGTTTGAGGAATTCAGATAGAAAATATTAATTTACAGTTTCTTAAACATCTGGATAATCAGTAGCAAGGGACAATGTCAATATCCTCTTTAAGTTTTTTGATTTTTTTAAATTTCAGATTAAGATGAGGGCATGTACAATTAGGTTACATTGTTTGCTTGTATTTGTAAGATAAAGTCTGAGCTGCAGTTGAGCCCATCACCCAGCAGGTGTGCTGTGTACAACTACACTGTACCCATTAGGTGGCAACTTATCAAACTCCTTCCCTCCTTCTTGAATTTAATTGTATTTAATTGTGTTTTTCTCCTGTGGGCCTACAGTTGTTCATCTACTAGTTTCAAGATAGTATTGAATACTTGGGATGCTTGCTATTCCATTCTTGTGATACATTACTTAGGAGAAAGTTCTCCAAATTCATCCACAATAATACAAAAGATGTAACATCTCCATCTTTTTATGGCTAAATATTAGTATCCCAAGGCATACATACACCACAATTTATTAATCCACTCATGGGTGATGAGCACTTGGGTTGTTTCCACTTCTTTGTGATTATAAATTGAGCTGCTAAAAACATTGGGGTACAAATGTCTAAATGATAAAATGATTTTTTTTCTTCCGGGTAGATGCGTAGTAATGGGGCTCCTGGATCAATTGGAAGGTCTACTTTGAGCTCTTTGAGGATTCTCCATACTTCTTTCTAAAAGGGCTGTATTAGTTTACAATCCCAACAACAATGCCTAGGTGTTCCCCTCGCTCTGTGCCCACACCAGCATCTGCAGCTCTGGGACTTTGTGATGTGGCCTAGAGAAGTTTTTTTTTTAAAGATCCACACACCGTGTTGGGCTCTGAGCTGCCATATTCCACCTGGTGTACACGCACACACATCTGCAGTGTCTGCTGAAAGCTGGTCACAGGCTCGTAGTTACCTGGTGCCCTAAACCTGTCATTCAGTATTCAGACTTCATCTTGTGGCTTGTTTTTTCAACCCAAGAACCTTAAGATGCTGTACAGTTTACTGTATTCCTATCTTTTTCAGGATCTGCGTGTGTGGCATTTATTCACATTTCAGATTTCTGAAAGATCCACAAGAGAAAACATCTAGATTGCTTAATTATTTTTTCCAAAATAATTAAGCACTTCGTAGAAGAAGTTATTTCTTTCTCAAAAGCCAGTGGGGCCTTGTCTTGGCCTCATATCAAATGGATGCTTAGTTCTGGTGGATTCCAAGGGTAGCACCAACCCCAAAAAGCAAATTGGTGCTTGTTCAAGGTCATTTCACGGCCTCGTTATTGTCACTACAGTGACCTTCCTGTCCAGCCTTATGACTGATAAGGATATTTCCTTTTTTACTCAGCTCTCTGAAGGGTTACTCTGCTTGGATATATTAGAGTTTAGTCTCAACCAGTACCCAGTTCCACAGAAGCCTCTGACTTGGTCACAAAGCCGCACAGAGCAAAAAGGCTGAGGCCAGTTGGCGATGTCACCAACTCATCACACAACGTTGGGTAAGTCTCTGTTTGAGGTAGATAGTGAGGCGTGGCGGGTAAAGCCAGGTGGCATCTCATGTCTCTTCTCGACCTAACCAGAGCGGGGCTTCACGCAGACAGCGCACAGACCCCGTCCACATCGCCCTGGACATGCTGCCCCCACCAGGACAGCTCCACTGCAGTGCTCTCGCCTGCAGCTCTCACTACCCCAAAGCCACCTGTCCCTGAGGGTCTCTGCTCAAGCTAAGAAACAGACAGAAACCTCTGCATTCACGTTCTTACCATGCTTCTTTAAATTTTAGTCATAGCAGAACAACACCCACGAAACACCCACAACTGTACCAGTACCAAGAATGCACACGATACTGACCTCCAGGGATGTGCTGGAGAGGACAACGGGCAACTGCAGCAAGCCATGGTGAGCACGACAGCTGCAACAAGGATGCGACGTGGTGTGAACACAGAGAAAGTCGCACCTAGCCCCAACACTTGTCCAAAGTGCCGTGGCAGTGAGTGGGCCAGTGCTCCAGGTAGAGGCACACCACACTCCCTAGCACTATTCTCACTGCCCTCTTCTGAATATTGTTTGAATATTAATACTTATTATTTGTAGCTACTCCTGGCAGCTTGCCCTGAAACACCCCAAAAGCAAGTGAGGGAGCATGCTTCAAACTCACATCTGTCCCACCCCAGACTCGGAATCATTTTGTTGGGTTCTAGGCCCCTTTGGGGATTAGATGGCAGTAACAGACCCCATCCCCCCAAAACGAATATACACCCACTGACACTGTTCTATGCTTCAGCATTTGACAGGAAATTGCTTCTCCAATGACATTAGAATGATACTGTAATAAAGCTCAATGCCCGAGGATTTTTCTGCATTAAGCTACCCAGCCGAGTATCTCTCATTTATTTCTTCTTTTTCACTCCCAGTGCCATCATGGCCTATTGGAATTCCTCACTACCCCATACCTCCCAATTCCTTTCCTTGAACCCCTGCTACACAAGGACCCCTGACCACTTTTTGACATGTCACAGAAGATATTAAAAAAATACCTCATGATCCAAATCATAGCTAGTGTTTAAGAACTTACATGCAAGTCATTTGACATTATTTATTTCATAGAGTTGTTTTATTTTTGCTTCTTTGTATTTATTTATTCATTTGAGATAGGGTCTTACTCTGTCTCCCAGGCTACAGTGCAGTAGCATCATCCTAGCTCACTACAGCCTAAACTCCCGGGCTCAAGTGATCTTCCCTAGGCTCTGAAATAATGGGGACTACAGCATCACCACACCCAGCTAACTTTTTCCATTTTCTTTAAAGATGGGGTCTCACTATGTTCATCAAGTTGGTCTCTAACTCTTGACCTTAAGAGATCCTTCCACCTCACGTTTTTGTCTTTAGAAGACAGGGTCTTGCCCTGTCACTCAGGCTGGAGAGCAATGGCATGATCATAGCTCACTGAAGCTTCAAACACTGGGGCTCAGGTGATCCTCCCACCTCCAGGGTGTGTGCCACCACACCTGGCTAATTTTTTAATTTTATTTTATTGTAGAGATAGGGATCTGGATATATTGTCCAGGCAGGTCTTGAATGGCCTCAAATGATCCTCCTACCTTGATCTCCCAAAATGCTAGCATGAATGGCATGAGCCATCACACCCAGCCCAAAGGGTTGTTTTTCTGACTGACAGAGACAGGAGGCAAAGCTGGGCATGGGATCCAGATGTGCACTGTTAATATCTTCACAGTGCCCCTCTTCAGCTGCCTAGCTGGTAATTAAAAA
This sequence comes from Galagoides demidoff, assembly GCA_963574575.1. Lineage (NCBI taxonomy): Eukaryota > Metazoa > Chordata > Mammalia > Primates > Galagidae > Galagoides > Galagoides demidoff. The sequence goes on from CAUYQV010146739.1 coordinate 19,346, forward strand.
GCCCCAAAATTCTGCTTCCAGGCACGTCTTTCTACCAGATGGTCCCTCTCCAGTGTAAACCCCTGCCTCAGACACACATGTCCCCCTTCCCTGAAGCCACCATGTCACTTCTTCTCCTTCCATTCCCCATTCTCCCCTCTGGAAAACCCTACCCATCCACTAGGACCTCTCCTTAGAGCCCCAAGGGACAAACACCCCCTTCCTTCCTTTTAAGTCTGAGAAAATTGAGCTCCCCCTTAAGCATTGAGCTTTATGCTACCTCTCATTACATCTCTTTGAATACAGATAATGGAAGTTGTCCCCTAACATATTCTCCTGTAAAACTGTCCTTCCCAGGGTTAGCTAATTCCTAGAACTAGCAAACAACTCACGAGGGAGTGATTGTACCTCCCACATACAAACCAACCAATCCAAAGCCCATAGCCCCCACTAGCTCCATAATCCATCAAGTTCAACCTAATCACCCCAGGGCCAGGAACCTGACAACCGAGGCAGCATCTATGTTCATAACTCACTAAAGTTATTCACACTGGGCAATCCTCACTCTGCTTACCCTGTCTGGCCTTTTCCATAGAAACCACAATAAGGCTGCGGTCCATCCTTTCCTGACCCACCCTTGTGCTTCCCCGGGTGACCCTCCTTGGTGCACCAGGACACCTGTGTCTAGGGAACTGTGGGCAGAAATCTTCCTCCTTCATAATGGTCGTTTCTGTGTCTGCATGGCTTACAACACCTGGTGAAAGCAAATCCCAGGTACATTTTAAAACACATGAGGACTGCAGCTCTGTTAAGGCTCCCCCTTTCCACCCAAACATATTTTTAAAATAGTACCATGTGCATTGAGTAGACTCAAGTGCGTCAAAGAAATATAAACATGGGCAGAAGCAGACAGGCACGAATGTTTAGTCCTTTAGAAATGAACAAACACCTACGGCATACAAACAAAAAAAATGCCTAGGGAATATACTTAGATGCCTCAAAATTATAAAAATATACAGCAAAGTTTTAATTTCATATTTTCTATTGCACCTCAAATTATCACTGTATTACTCTCAATGTCTCTACCGTCTGCTGTGACTTTAGTTCCTTTCTCTAATATTGCATGAACACTGCACACAGAGGACTCACCTATGCCCACAGCATAACACTAATAAAGGTTTTAATTGGCTATCGGTAAAATTCTTTTACAAGTTTAAAGGTGTTTTTTAATGAGACAAATTAGGATGTCTCACTTAGGATGTGACACCTGGATCTTCAGAGAAGCTCAGATAACATAGTTGGGTTCATTTGAATTCTCCAGAGGGAACCAGGGGCATGGATACTCTCCCTAGTAATTTTTTTTTTCTTTTTGAGACAGAGTCTTACTCTGTCACCCAGGCTGGAGTGCAGTGGTATCATCATTGCTCAGAGCAGCCTTGAATTCCCGGGCCCAAGTAATCTTCCTACCTCGGCCTCCTGAGTAGCTGAGACTACAGGCACCCACCACAACACCTGGCTAATTTTTGTTACATGTTTTCTTATAGAAGTGGGTCTCACTCTTGCTCAGGTTGGTCTCAAACTCCTGAGCTCAAGGGATCTTCCCACTTAGGCCTCCCACAGAGCTAGGATTGTAGGTGTGAGCCACTCAGCCTTCCTAGTAACTTTTAATCACTTGTGTGGCATCTAGTTCACCCTACTGTGCCATCCTTTCAATTTCAGGGAAATAGCAATTTTAATTCCCTTTACTATACTTCTAGTAATAACAGGCAATACATTTTACAGGGTACTTTGATATCTTTGAAATGAAGACTCTGTGAAGAAATAATCCACTCTTTCTGCCTATGACACACACGCCTTAAGGAACCAGGCGTCGTCATGTTTGGGGAGTTTCAGCTATTCTGCTCAGGACTTAGGGTGAAAGCGTGCTGCTGTTACAAAGAGCATGGTAGCCCTGAAGGTGGTGGTGATTCCTCGCAGACACCACTCCGAGGGACAGGGCTGTCCTCCCCTGTCCTGAGTCTTAACACAAATACCACCTCCATAGAGAGGTGCTCACTGACTTCCTCCACTCCAGCCCAACTCTCTCTTATATCCCGTCTTTACTTTCTTAACAGCCCTTCTTATAATCCAAAATTATCTCGTTCTTTTATTTACCTTTGTCTTCCTAAGGAAACAGAAGCTGGAGTAAGTACTCAACTAACGTCCAATAAAACAATGCATTGGACAAGGGAGCCCATCCACTGCCCGGCAGAGTTTGAGATAATAGCTATACAGTTCCTGAATGGTGAGACAGAAGGTGGGGTCCATCCAATTTACATGCCAGACAACTGACCTTTGAAACATATTTGTCAGGTGGGCACCGATTTAGAAGGGTGGAAACGCTCTCAAAAGAGCTACCTGACTGGCCCCGGCTCACATAGCTAGTTGATAGGGAAGCCAAGATTAAACCCAGGGGTGTCTGGCGGCAAAACTCACCTTCTAAAACACTCCACTAGAAACAGATTAAGAGCTAGGAACTATTTCTGAAGTAGGATCATAATGCTACACCTGCAAGCTATTTTCAAGACTCACACTCCCCTGGATTGGTTTCTGTGTTGTAATATAGGGGTTATTACAAAGGTTTTGAGATACACAAAAATCAAGAAACATAAAATCTGCAGGGACAGAAACAAATGAAGCCCTCCCAGCAGCACCAATAACCCAACCAAGTTGAAACTTGTGTGGATGAATCAGAAAGGACACCGTCAACTGTATTTCTTGGAAGTAACAAAGTCTGTTTCAAAACTTTCCTATGTACACTAGCCTTTGGCAAGTCTTCCTTAAAGGTTAAGGACTTGATTCAATAAGGATTACTATAAGTTTGGGCACATAGCTGACCTGCGTACTACCACCTACTTAGGCCAGAACACAGGGGCAACAGTTAGCAGAGGGTTAGGGAGTAGATCTTGGGGGACAGTTACTCCCTGCTATGTGGAGATGCTATTTTACTGTCAAACTTAAGGGATTCCAGTATTACATTCCTCAGGCAAAGTATCCATTTCCTCATCTGTACTGATAAGAACAAAACATTAGCACTACCCCGAATGTAACTGATCTGTGGGCACAGGACGTAGTATCACGCCCCTAACAGATGCAGCACAGTGGCTAAAAGCATGAGCTCTACAACTAGACTGCTGGGTTTGCTAGCAGACCCTGGGCTAGTTATTTAATCACTCTTGGCCTCAGTTTCTTCATCTATAAAATGGCTGTAAAACACCAAGTTAACAGAAATAAAATGTTTACAAACGGTCTCAACAAATGTTAGCTTTTGCTAAAATTACTCAAATCACTGTTTTCAGGTTTTCTACTTGAATACCTCTGCTGGGTTTAAAAGAAAAACAATTTTAAAACTAGATTCATAATACCTAACATTATCCTCAGAGCTTGGCCAAGGCAGGGTAATAACAAAGCCAGGATTAATTCTATATCCAAGAAAATAAAGTTTAACCAATAAGTGCATTCCCAGTACAAGAAAAAGGTAGATCTCATATCTGAGAGACCAACTCTGCAATATCATTGGACATTTGCAGGAGAAACAGGTACACAAGTGTAGAAGAAGCATTGTGTGGGAGGAGTGATCACTGAAGGACTCAAGTCCCTTCACAACCTGCACTGCTTATTAATTTCTTTCTGTGATGGGGAATTTTAGAGGTGAAGTTTCAAATTCTCTTAAGGAGAGTCCACTATATGAAAGCACAAGCAGACACACAAATATTACTGCTATATGAGATCTGACAATTAAGTTTGTAAGCTTGCCACTGTGCCCTTAAATTGGCAGCCCTGTACGAAAACTCCATGAGGTTTCATAACCTTGGTATATCAGTGTCTCACAGTTGTGTTTGTGTTGATGTGTGACAGTGTCCTGCTGAGTGGTGGTCATTATAGCTGTTGCATGTTTTTGTATGCCATGTCATAAGAAGGTTAGAGAGCTTGGGCTGGGCACCCGTAGAACAGTGGTTTTAGGGTACTGGTCACATATACCAAGGCTAGAGGGTTCGAACCTGGTCCTGGCCAGCTAAACAACAATGACAATTGCAACAGAAAATAGCCAGGCATTGTGGCAGGCACCTATAGTCCCAGCTACTGGGAGGCTGAGGCAAGAGAATAGCTTAAGCCCAGGAGTTCGAGGCTGCTGTGAGCTGTGACGCCATAGAACTCTACTGAGGGTGACGTAGGGAGACTCTGTCTCAAAAAAAGAAAAAACAAAGAATGTTGTAGCTTGAATTAGAGCAATGAACAAACATTCACAAATTTCTTGTTATACTTGGCAAGAGTAGAAGCAAAATCAGGGACATGATAGTCCAATTTTATGGGGATAATGCCATGAAGAAAACGGCAGTGTACAAATGGATTAAATGTTTATCTGAGGGGAGAGAAAGCATCACTGGTGAAGAGAGGCCGAGGTGGCCAGTAACAAGCAGAACTGATGAAAACACTGCAAACATTCATTGAATTGTGCATCAAAATCATTGGCTAACTGTGAGAAGCACAGCAGCCCAAGTACACTTCCATTGAGAAACAGTTAGGAACATCTTAACTGAAAACCTCGGCCAAAAACTCATGACTCATTCATCACAACAGTGTACCAGTTCACACAGCACTGTCTGTCAAGGAGTTATAGACAGTAAATAAATAACTGTATTGGAACACCCTCCCTACTCACTGATCTAGACCCCAATGAATGTTTTCTTTACCCAAAGATAAAGGAGATATTGAAAGGAAGATATTTCGATGACATTCACAACAACAAGGGCAACATAATACCACCTCTGATGACCATTCTAGAAAAAAAGTTCCAAAGTTGCTTTGAAGGCTGAACTAGATGCTGGCACCGTGCATAGCTTCCAAGAGGAGTACCTCCAAGGAGACCATACTTAGATTCAGCAATAACTGAATAACTACTGACCTTTCAGTTCCAACATAGAACACCACACCTCCCCTGCTGTGGGGATCGTCAGCTTGTATTGAACGTGTATCCACAGGTGTGGGCACACAACATATGGATCATAATGAACAAGTGCTAGAGAATGAAAATCTTATTTTTATATAAATATCTTTGAGAGGGGACAGAGATTAAGAAAGAGCAATGGCCTAAATTGTGGAAATCTGCTGAAGATGGCTTTAGATATCTATAAATTCCCCCCATTAAAAGAAAAATGGCCCTTCCTGGAAAACATAATAAGATCCTATCTGTACTAAACATAGAAAAACCAGCCTGGCATTGTGGCAGGTGCCTATATAGTCCTAGCTACTTGGAAGGCTGAAGCAGGAGAATCGCTTCCACCCAGGAGTTTGAGGTTGTAGTGAGCTATGATGATACCACTCCATTCTACCCAAGGCAACAGAGCAAGACTCTTGTCTCAAAAAAGAAAAAAAGATTTATCCTATTAGGGTACATGTGAATTTGTCTAAAGGTTGAATATGAATGTCTTAACATAACAATTATGAGAAAGACATGATGGCTATGTTAGCCAGTTGGATGAGAGTTTTCCAAACTGCATATGGAAGCAACACACTGTAT
>CAUYQV010146741.1:0-18498 GCA_963574575.1 Galagoides demidoff
ACAGGCGCCCGCCACAACGCCCGGCCATTTTTTGGTTGCAGCCATCATTATTGTTTGGCGGACCCGGGCTGGGGATTTGAACCCGCCACCTTAGGTGTACGTGGCTGGCGCCTTAGCCGATTGAGCCACAGGCGCCGAGCCGATTCTACTGTATTTTCAATTCTCTTGGTAAATATCTACATTTGATGTTGCTGGGTCATATGGTACCTCTGTGTTTATTTAGGTCATTAAATATGAGACATCAAATTTCAAATCAAAAGTTTAGTTTATTACATCTCAAACAAGAAGCAATACAATTAATCAAAGTATGCACCTAAACGATTGATGCAATTTTGCCATCTTACAGCTTGTGTCTGTCAGCAGTGAAGAATCCTGGAGAGCACGCAGTGATGAAGTTTCAAAAGGTGATTTTAACACTCATTGAAAATTGAATATTTTTCCTTGTAAGAAGTGGTCCAAAGCCTTAAAGAAGTGGCTATCATTTGGGGCAAGTTCTGGTTAATGCGGTAGACTACAGACAGCTTCCAAGTCCAGCTTCTGTAGTTTGAGCAGCATTGTTTGTGTGACATGTGGTTGAGCCTTGTCTTGCGAGAGGACTGGCCTATCTGTCTGTCTATCTATTTTTGAGACAGACTCTCAAGCTGTCACCCTGGGTAGAGTGCCGTGGCGTCACAGCTCACAGCAACCTCAAACTCTTAGGCTTAAGCAATTCTCTTGCCTCAGCCTACCAAGTAGCTGGGATTACAGGCACCTGGCTGTTTTTTGGTTGTGATTATCATTGTTCTTTGGCAGGCCCGGGCTGGATTCGAACCTGACAGCTCTGGTGTATGTGGCTGGCACACTAGCCGCTGAGCTACAGGTGCGAAGCCATGGCCTATTTATATTGAGCAATCTTGGCTGCTTAATCACAAGCATCCTCATCATTTCATCCAATTGATTATAGTGCACACCCATTGTAATCCACCAACCAGTTTCATAAAGCAGTAGTGGATAATCCCAGCCCTGGACCACCGTACAGACACTAGTAGCTTTTTTTGGATGAATATTTGGTTTTGGACTGTGTTTCTGCGCTTTGTCTTTACCTTTACCATTGTGCCGAATGCTTGCAATTGTCAAAAGTAATCCATTTTTCATCGTGACGTAACCATCATGTAGAAATGCTTAACCTTTATGGCATGACAGAAACAAAGACAAGCTTGAGACAATTTCTCTTACGCTCGTTTAATTCATGCAGAACCTATCTATCCAGATTCTTTCCCTTGCCAATTTGTTTTAAATGGTCCAATATTGTGGGAATAGTAACATCAAACTCTGCTGCTAATTCACATGCAGGTTGAGATGGATTCGCTCCCACTACAGCTTTTTTTTTTTCCCCCTTGTGTTGGTTCTCTTCCGAGAACATTTATTTATTTATTTAAAGACTCCCTGAATCAAAGGTTCATGAAAGCCTAGAATCTGGGTGTTTTAACCTCAGCAACTAAGGACCGTGCACAGGCTTACTGAGGCATAGCACTGACTGAGAGTTTAAATGTTTATTTAAACCCACTATAGCTTTCAGCTCATCAGTATCCAACTTGGTCTCAGGTCACCTATGTGGCTTATTTTCAAGATTAAAATCACCAGAACAGAGGCAGTGCCTGTGACTCAAAGAGTAGGGCACTGGCCCCATATGCTGGGAGTAGCAGGTTCAAGCCGGGCCCTGGCCAAAACTGCAAAAAAAAAAAAAAAAAAATCACCAAAACAGGCTTGGTGCCTGTAGCTCAGTGGCTAGGGCGCCAGCCACATACACCTGAGCTGGCCGATTTGAATCCAGCCCAGGCCTGCCAAACAATAATGACAACTACAACCAAAAAACAGGTTGTGGCAGATGCCTATAGTCCCAGATACTTGGAAGGCTGAGGCAAGAGAAATGTTGAAGCCCAAGAATTTGAGGTTGCTGTGAGCTGTGATACCACAGCACTCTAACAAGGGCAACATAGTGAGAGTCTGTCTCAAAACAAATAAATAAATAAAATAACCAGAACAAAACTTTTCGAACCATCGAGGTACTGTGTATCATTAGCCACATCCTATCCAAACAGCTCATTGATTTTTCAAGCTTTCTGCAAGGCATTGGTTCCACAATGGAACGCATATTAAAAAATAACACAATTTTTTACTTATTCATGGTCAAAAATTGCCGTAAAAGTTACTCTAAAAAAAGTGAAAGATAATCACAAGCCAAATGTACTGCAACAATGAGGGGATCCTCACCTAACACATGCAAACATTGTAACCTAATTGTTTGTACCCCCATATTAATTGGAAATTAAAAAAAATTTAAGAAGAATGAAGATGTTGGCTTGGTGTCCATAGCACAGCAGTTACGGCACTAGCCACATACACCAAGGGCTATAGGTTCGAATTTGACCTAGGCCAGCTAAATAACTGCAACCAAAAAATAGCTGGGCGTTATGGTGGGCATCTTGGGAGGCTGAGGCAAGAGAATCACTTAAAGCCAAGAGTTTGAGGTTACTGTGAGCTGTGACATCACATCACTCTACAGAGTGTGACATAGTGAGACTGTCTCAAAAAAAAAGAATGAAGATGTATTTTCACAATAAAAAAGCATCCAAATGAAATGTCAGAGATATCGACTGTCAAACTTAGTACTTATGGAAATTAGACATTTCTTCCTTAATGACCTTACTAGTTGTTTGTCTCTCCATTGCTCAGGGTTCTCCATTACAGAGAATTGGGAGTCCTCCCTGGCTAGTTTAAGCAGAAAGGGTTTCTTCAGAGTGGACATTATCTTTGGAAGGACCAAGGTGCCAAGAACAACAGCAAACAGGGAAAATTCCTTTCCAGTTCTTGGTGGCTGCCACTTGCAGCTTAGTAGCTGAGACTAGGGATAAGCTAGAGCCTGCACCTGGGCTGTCCGACAAAAACCAAATGTCACCACCATTGTGTCCGTCCTCAACAAGAGCTGTTTCCCATCTTGTGAGGTGCATGTCTTTGGCAGACCCTACCTGCTCAGGGAACCCTAGTCCTGAGGGCGTTTGGCTCAGCAGCAGAGGGAGGTCGGGGCTGGGAGAGGTGCTAAGCCAGCCCATCACCCTCAGCCCCATCTGTGCTCCGCAACCTGATATTTCCAAGAGTAGCCATCTTCCTATGCACCTGCCTCTCTGAGTGTGTCTCTCTTGGGTCTTTTGTCCTATACTTTGGGGAATGTTTCAAAGAATATAAAAGACCTCAGAATTTGTGATTAACATCAATTTGGACAGCGTCAGAGCCATTTCCCCTTGTGGCCTTTATTAGGAGGCAAAACCAGGTGGGAGAGGAATGAGCAGAGTAGGAACAGAAGCTGAAGGAGACAAAGTCCCTGGGATGTGTGAGGCCGGAGTGCCTGTGAGAACCGGGACTGGGAAGAAGGCAGGACCTCTATGCCCTTCCCCATTGCTGCGTGCAAAAAGTTCCTTATAAGGGGGGTTGGTGCCCTATGTTTGAGGTTGTCCCCTCAACACAGGCTGTGGACAGGACTCTGGAGGTAGGTTGGGACTTTGGGCAGTCTCACGTAGGGTGGATTCCTTAAACAAGGGTCCACACATATATCCTCAAGGGTCTGTAAATCATCTATAGGAATTTCAAATTTGGGGGTTTTCATGTCTATGATGATCCAAAGAATTAATAAGAGACATATCTAGAGAGGCACCTGTGGTTCAGTGAGTAGAGTGCTGGCCCCATACACCGAGGGTGGCGGTTTCAAACCCCGTCCTGGCCAAACTGCAACAACAACAAAAAAAGAGACCTATCTAAACGATCACCTTATAACCTCATATTCTCATACATGTTTTGTTTTTGAATTATTTAATAGTTGATATCTATTGTCATGTGCAAAAGAAAATGTCCATGTTAGTTATGGGCTGTTATAACAGGACACAGGCCCGTGGACCCACCCTCCAAATTCTGAAGCTGGACCTCACCCACATCACTGCAGTTTGCTGCACCTTCCTCCTGCCCTAGCCCCTGCTGCCCTGGAACAAATCACTCTCTGAATTTGTTTCATATCTGCTTGCTTTGTACAGTTTTACCTCCCACATGTGTGTCTCTAAAAAACACATTGTTTTGGTTATTGTGAGCTTAAAGAAATGGTAAAATGGGCGACGCCTGTGGCTCAGGTTAGGCCGTGGCCCCATTTACCAAGGGTGGCGGGTTTGAACCCGGCCCCAGCCAAACTGCAACAAAAAATGGCCAGGCGTTGTGTTGGGCACCTGTAGTCCCAGCTACTCAGGAGGCTGAAGCAAGAGAATCGCCTAAGCCCAAGAGTTGGAGGTTGCTGTGAGCTGTGATGCCACTGCACTCTACCGAGGGTGATAAAGTGAGACTTTGTCTCTAAAAAGAAAGAAAGCAATGGTAAAATACTCTTTGCATTCTCCCGTGACAGCTGCTGTCTGGCTGTGGGATTGGCGAGGTTGGTGAATGCAGCTGTAGCTCATTCATTTTCACATCCTGCATCCATTATGCGTGGAGAATCCACAATTCTCTGCCTGTTCTTTCTGGGCACTCATTGGCTGTGTCTTGATTTTGGCCACTGGGGATTGCATGGCCTTGAGCACCTTGCCTGGCGTCTCAGGGGACCCTCAGGAGTGGGCTTATCTCGGGCGAGTCCCAGGAGTGGAACTGACGGGCCATAAACGAGGTGTATGCTCTTATGCTTTACAGACTGCTTTCCGCGTTGGTCATGCGGCCTCATAATTTAAGAGAAGCCGAAAGGCTCACTTGAGTTTGTACAGGTCAAAACGGGGGACGCCACTGCTGGAGCTTGGGCGGGACCCACAGGCCTCGCGCTGGTCCTCAAAGTGGCCCTGCTGCAGCTGAGTCACACGTAACCGGACATGGGGCGACGGTGTACTCTGTATTTCTCAGTGATTTACAAATAGCCTACGGTTTGCCATCTGTTCTCCCCCTTCAGAGGAAGAAACTGAGGCCTGAATAAGTAAAATAACTTGTAAAGATCACACAAGAGCTGCGACTTGAACCCAGGCAGTTTGGTAGCTGCATCTATGTTCTGAAGGACTGTGGCAGGGCTCCTGACTAAATAGATCAGGCGTCCTCAAACTGCGGCCTGCGGGCCACATGCGGCCCACCTAGAACATTTATCCGGCCCGCTGGGTGTTTTTGCCTCCGCGGCCTGTCCTGTTTAGCAGACGACTCATCCAGGGGGCCCGCAATCCAGCCCTCCAACGGTCTGAGGGACAGTGAACTGGCCCCTTGTTTAAAAAGTTTGGGGACCCCTAATTGATAAACAGAAAAAGTCCCAGGAGTCACGCCCTTGAGGTCACATCTCATTGGAGGAACCGCATACTTACTCATTCCTTCTTTAGGAGAGGGGCGGAGCAGCTGCGTATGGGCGGGGTCGGTGGGGTAGGGCGGGCGGCGGCGGGGAGGGGAGGCCGGGGAGATCGCTGTGGGGTGGGCTGAGGTTGGGGCGGAGGCTGGGGCAGGGTCTGGTATTAGCATATCCAAAATATGGAACCACTGGTTAGGGAGACAAAGCCTGGCGATGCTCCATCTGAGGCGCCTAGGATGCCTTAAGGTGGCTGCTGTGCGAATCTGGGGTCCCGCGTGGACCGCCAGTGCACGCCAGGCGTGGGTGGCCAGCGCACTGAGGAGAGGACAGGGCTGCGCAGGGAGGAGCTAGCACTGAGGGGCCTGTGAACAGAAGGGGATGCTTGCACTGTCCTCTCCCCTCCACTTGCGCCCCCCCCCCCCCGCAGATGAGAAAGACACCTGCAAGTCCCTAGTTTGTGCGCCCATCCTTCCCAATATATCGGGGTATTAAGGGGCAGAGGTGCTAAATCTTTCATATGTTTGCCCAAACATTTACTGAGCTGCTTCTGTGTCAAAAACTGGGGCATGGCCTAGAGCAGGGGCTCACACCTGTAATCCTAGCCCTCTGGGAGGCCGAGGCAGGAGGATTCTCTGAACTCAGGAATTCCAGATCAGCCTGAGCGAGGATAATACCTGTCTCTACTAAAAATAGAAAAATTAGCTTGGCATTATGGCACATGCCTGTAGTCCCAGCCAGTTGGAGGCTGCAGCAGGAGGATCTGTGGCTCAGGATTTTGAGATTGTTCTGAGCTAGGCTGAGGCCATGGCACTCTAGCCTGGGCAACAGAGGGAGTCTCTGTCTTAAAAAAGCCAAACAGAACCCAAACAAAACAAATACAGGGAAGGTGCCTCAATAACGGTAATAACAACAATAATATAAGAATCATGGTGGATGACATTTGTTGAGGTTGTCAAGAACTAAGTATGTTAGGGACTTCAACATAGCATGCTATTTCTCACAACCCCCCATTTCCCATCTCCTAGTATTTTACAGAGAAAGAAACTGAGGTTGCTCTTACCTAGAGTCACTTAGCGTTAGATTCAAGCCCCAGACTTAACCCAAAGGGGGCCTCGCTCCCCTTACCAGGCCCACCTTGAAAGAGGGCTGCCCAAATGTTTACCTTGAGCTGACAAACATTTGTGTAACCCATACAGCTGACAGCTGGGCAGGCCTGTAATCAGGACCCCCCGAACTTGCTAACAAGAGTCCAGTGGCTGGGAAATGGAACAGAGGCTCAGAGGAGGACAGAGGCACAGGATGAGACTCTGGTTCAGTCTAGGGTTGGACTTCTGGTTTTGAATACCAATACTCCTCCTTATTAGCTGTGTGATCCCAGGCAAGTTACTCAACCTCTCTGTGCATGTTTTTTGTGTGCAAAATGGAAATAGTCATAGGACCTACTTCATAGGGCTGTTTTAAGGAGTAAGTCACGGAGCTCAGTGAAGCATTAGAACAGAGCTAGTCAGGCAGTGAGCACTCAGCAGGTGCCAGTTCTTGTCACTACTGAAGGATGAGGAAGTTATCCAGGGGGGAATGGCAGGAGTGGAGGCTGGCACTGGACCCACCTGGGGAGCCTTCCAGGTCCTAATGGTTGGGGAGCAGAGGCCACAGAGGCACCGAGCCTGAAACACCGCTGTGGGAGGCAGCGCTGCCCACCCTGACTGTTCCTGCTGGAACCTGGGCGCCTGACCTGGCACCAAGGGAGGCAAGGGCATCTCAGAGCTGCTTGGGAATTGGCCTGGGAAGGCTGCGCCTCCAGGGGCTGAGGGCCTGGAGAGTCAACCTCTAGGCCTGAGCCCTGGAAGCGGCTGGAATCTGAGGGCACAGCATGGAAGCATTTTAATGTCTTTTCAATACATAATCTGGGATTAGATACCCATTCACATGACCTTTGCTCGTTCTTGCCTGAAGCCACTTACCTCTGAGTTAATAAATACTGGAGGAAATGGGCTGAGCCTGCTGGGGAAGAGCTTTCCCTGAGAAGAGCCTTTGCCCAGGCAGCCTAGCCCCCATGCGGCTTCCCTTCTCCAAAGCTATCCCCACTTCACTCCCAGAAGTCCTGGCCTGGATACTAAGTTAGCTGGTCACCAGGTACCCTTAATGATGGGGTGAATGTCTGACATTCCTGAGTCTAAGCCCTATTTCCTCCAACTGTTTGTCTCAATGTATTGTCCCAAATCTTAGGACTAAACTACCTGTCATGTTTGAAGCAAAATGCCCTACATAGTTCTCAAAGTATGGCCCCCAGACCAGCAGTTATCAGCATCACCTGGTAACTTAGACCTGCACACTGTCACCCCAACCCTACTGGGGGCAGGCCCTGCGTTCTGCTTCACAAGCCCCTCTGGGGATTCTGTCATGCACTCTGAGGAGTCCCTGTAAATCCAGAGGGATGTGCATGTAGCTGGGGCTCTTTCTGTGCTTCAGTTTCCTCATCTGGAAACCCAATGTGACAGCACCTTCCTTATCTGTATCTCAGGATTGGTGTAAAAATCAGTGTGATGCTACAGAGGAGAATTTTTCAGATGTGTTAAGTGCCTCACAAATGATGTTAATACTGCCTGCCAGCAGCTTCCCCCATTAGCAAGCTAAGATCGTCAGAGCAGGGGTCTTTAAGCCAGAGGTTTTCCCCTTGGAGCCCTCAGACAGTTCCATAGGGTCCTGGAACCTTCTAAAGATTATGTGCAAAACTGAGTGGCAAGCTGGGCGCGGTGGCTCACGCCTGTAATCCTGGCACTCTGGGAGGCTGAAGCGGGTGGATTGCCTGACACACGGGTTTGAGACCAGCCTGAGCCAGAGGGAGACCCCTCTCTATGACGCCATAGCACTCTACTAGGGCGGCAAAGTGAGACTCTTGTCTCAAAACAAACGAACGAATGAACAGAGTGGAAAGATTCATTTTTTTGGAGAGACCATTCAGATTGCCCAAAGCCAAGAAAGCTGATGGCCTCTGTATAACCCCAGCCATGGCCGACGTATGACCCTCTTAAGAATGGCAGACTTCATGGCAGCCATTTTTAAGGTCAGTCTTGGATAAGGAGGGGCAATGGCACCAGGGCTAGAGGGCCAAATATAGAAAGCTGCACAGCCAGCCATGCCTGAACCTGGTCCCGGGCCCCCAGGGGCTTTCCACGTTTGCTAATGAACAATGGACTCTGCACACTTCAACCTCTTTGGCTTTCCGAGTCCTCAGTGGGAGGCAGGGCAGGTGAACACAGAGAGCACTTACTCTGCACCAGCTGAGCCGGGAAGTTTTCCACACAATTTATAAACGACAACCCTGAGGCAGGAAGTGAAGTGACTTGCCCAAGGGGAGGGGTGGAGGTGGGATTCTCAAGTATCTGTGATTGAGAGCAGCTTGCAGTCACGTCTCAAAACAGGTGCAAGACTGTGGGCCACTGGAGAAAGGGGCACAAGGTCATGGGATGGTGGTACCTGAGAGATACCATGGAACATGACGGAAAATACAAACTGTTCTTAATAAACAGCTTCTCAAAATGTGATCTAGCCACACAGTGGATTATCATTCAGCCCTAAAAAGGAAGAAAATCCTGATGCGTGACAACAGGGATGAACCTTGAGGACATGATGTTAAATAATCCAGGCACAAAAGGACAAATATTGTCTATGATTCCACTTATCTGAGGTGCCTGAAGCACATTCACAGACAAAGCTGAACAGTGGTGCCAGGGGCTGAGGGAGGGAAGAATGGGAATTAGCACTTAATGGATGTGGGGCTTGTTTTACCATATGGAGATGGATTCCAGAAGGTCATGATGGTGCTGGCTACACAACCAGCGGAATATATTTAACACTACTGAATGGTGTGCTTACAAATGCTTTAAGAAGGTAAATCTTGTGTCATGTGTATTGTACCACAATTAAAAAAATTGGAGAATAAAATGGCTGCAAAGTGCACCCAGAGCCCTTCACATCATTCACCCTCCTCCCCCCGCCCCCCAGCCTACTGATTGGCACTGAAGAGGCAGCAGGTGCACGGGGGACCCGCCTGCTCTCAGCAGCTCAGTCTAGTCCCAGGATCTCTCCACACAGCCCATACATACATCTTTATCCTTGACCTTGTCACTGCATGCACAGCACAGCAGCCACTCCTGGGGACCCCACCAGGTCAGACATTTCTCAGGTGGACCTGTTTTTACCAGGAGAAAGCTCTCTCTTGCAATACTCCTACTGAACTTTTATTTTTTGAGATAGTCTCACTATGTTGCCTTCAGTAGAGTGTCATGACACCACAGCTCACAGCAGCCTCAAATTCTTGGGCTTAAGCGATTCTCTTGCCTCAGCCTCCCAAGTACCTGGGCCTATAGGCGCCCGCCACAACACCCAGCTATTTTTTGTTGCAGTTGTCATTGTTGTTTTAGCTGGCCTGGGCAGCGTTTGAACCTGCTAACTTTGGTGTATGTGGCTGGCATCATAACCACTGTGCTAACGGACGCTGAGCCGCCTCCTACTGAATTCTTTTTTTTTTTTTTTTTTTTGTAGAGACAAGGTTTGACTTTATCGTCCTTGGTAGAGTGCTGTGACGTCATAGCTCACAGCAACCTCCAACTCCTGGGCTTAGGCGATTCTCTTGCCTCAGCCTCCCAAGTAGCTGGGACTACAGGTGCCACCACAATACCCAGCTATTTTTTTGTTGCAGTTTGGGCGGAGCTGGGTTTGAACCAGCCACCCTCAGTATATGGAGCCAGCACCCTACTCACTGAGCCACAGGCACTGCCCTAAATTCTGAATAAAAAGGGCCACGTTCTGCTGGCAGGGAGATGGGACCAGCTACCCATAGGGCCGGAGACAATAAAGATAGTGTCAACACAGTACATTGAATTAAGTTTCATTTATTCTAGGGCAAACTCAAAAGGGTTTTTTTTTTGTTTGTTTTCTTTTTTAGCAAATCCTAGCACATTATTAACAAAAAAATCTGTACATTTGCCGTGATACACTTGAAAGTGAAACAAGATATAAATACAGATATGGATGTAACATGAAAAAGCCCAAAAAACCCAAAAAACAAAAAACCCACCCAACCTGGGGTGTGGGGACCATGCGTGTGAACACAGCTCCAACAAAACTATTTTGGTGGCTGATATTTTTCAGAGCATTTTTTTTTTCATTTCCAAACATTGTTAGCAAAGTCTTGGTGGGATTCTATAAAGTTTATATTTGCTGTCCTTTAAAGTGTAACATTACGCTTGATAAATAAAGGGTGGCAGGAAAAGAAAAAGATTTATGAGACAAAACAGGTTGCATGACCTGCACAGGGTGGTAAGCTAGTGAGGCGCATAGAAAAGGCAGGTCCTGGCATCTGCCGGGAAGCACACACAGTGCACTTGAAGGCAGCCGCGTGCCCAGAGGACCTGGCCATACCCTGCACAGATCCTGGCTGCAGAGGCAGCAGCTTGAAGGAAGCAAGTCAGACCAACTGGTCCCCTAGCAGCGGGGCAGGGGCGTTTCGAGCCCTAGACAGTCAGGCAGTCAGGGGAGGCAAACTCAGTCTTGGGTGTTTTTCTCTTTGTGTTCTGTTGTTTTGTCTGAACAGGGGCCCTGGAGGGAGGTGGCAGCAAGGCAAGGCAGCTGCAGCTGTCAGGTTGGGGGGGGGGGCGGTGGGCGCAGCCACCCTCCCAGTGAGGTGGTGGTGGCATGCGAGTCTCCTTGGTGTGGCAGGCAGCAGTTTTCAGATCGAGGCCAAGAGATCTGCGACGTGATTATATCTCTAAGTCAGGAGATTGAAGACTGGGCAAGTGACATTCGCGGGTAGCCCTTTGTGAGTACAGTGAGGACATCAGGCAATGCTCAAGATCCTTCCCAATGACACTGAGAGCTTGGTGACCTTCTAAGACCTTCTGAGAGCTCAAAGAGAAAGGTGTTCCTAAACTGCAGCCAGCATACATACCAAAATTCATAAATAACCTGCCAGACACACATTTCTGCAACAGGGGAGTAACCGAAAGACATCCTGGCTCACTTGTAGAGTAGAAAAAAGAAATACTTGAAATATTAACAAATAGTATTTATCAACTAAAGTAAGGCCTGGTCATACTAGTTTTGAGCCAAAGTCAATAATATCTGATCACTTAAAATACACCCCTGAAATGCCCTAACAATAGCAGTGGGGTCTTGCAGTTGTGTAAGACACTCCTATGTACATCACACAGACAGTAGTGACCACACCCTGGCTCCACTGTTCCTGGGCATTATGGGGGCATTCATTTTCAGTGCTTATTTCCAGATAAATTATCTATCTTTCACAACTTCCCACATCCATCTACATGGTCAGAGCAGAAGGGGGTGGGGGATTCTGTAGAAATCAGCAGTGAGAACCACACACCTAGGCACCTCTGCCGTCAGTCCTAGAAGCTCCAGTGGACTCTGCACTGAATAGCAGATACCTTATTAAAACCAACATCAAAGGAAGCTTTTCCTTACAGAAAAATTGGTTCAATTTGAAAGATCTAAAGGAGAACAGCAGGAGACAATGTCAAAGTCTTCATGATCGCATAGTATTTCCATTTGACTTGAGAATTTGACTCAAAATTTATTCAACCAGACTCCAAACCTACAGTACTTCTATTGGAGCAATCAGGATCTCACAACGAGGTTAAAGGAGGAGGCCAGCCTGGTGGTTCCCTGTGGAAGGAGATTCTAAAAGTGTGTTTCAAATCCTGTTTTTCTGCAATATTCCATGCACCATAATTACTTTTTCCTTAAACAATGATTATTCCAACAATCAAGGAAGTACTTTGGTTTATAAAATAAAAAATAAAATGGTTCTGATAGCTTGTCTCGCTATACTTTCCTTTCTTTTTAATCCCGAATTAAACAGAGAAGACAAAACTGAGATGGTGAACCTGCCATATTCCAGATCAACTGAAAACACCTTAGACTGAACAGCTTAGGTAAAGCTTGCAGGGAGCGATGGAAGGTGCCGGTGGTAAACCTGAACCACCAAGTACCCTCAGCAGGTTGTCCCCCAAGACCTTAGTAGTAGGACAAACTACTTCTCCTCCATCCTCTGTGCCTTGTGAAGTGCCTGTTCATGCATCTCTAAGTGATGCTACAAATGTACCTTATTTTTGTGTCTGGAGTTAAATGTGAAGGATTCTTTAGCATGAAAGCTCTGGGTAGGGACCTTGTCTGTGAAGCTTTCTGGGGGACTAGAAGGAGTCCAAGAGGTACACTCCTGAGTCTGTGCTAAAAGTGAGGGCAAGCTGCCCTCCCATCTGGACAAGTGAAATTCCAGTGTTTGTTGAAAGGCCATCTTCAGGCTTTTTTTGGCCAGGACTCGATTCCCATTTTTAATAGGTCTAAAAACACAACTTAAAGACATACAACCTTACAACCCTCCACAGTATTGGCTGTGAAAGGGGCAGGCTCTGCCCCACGCAGACCATACTTACAAGAAAATCAGCTACGAAGGAGGAACACAGAGTAACACACACCTCACCCCCAAATCTGTTATTACCTGGAAAAAAAAAAAAAAGCTACTTTCTACCAAGTAGTGCCTAGAGAGCTCTGACTAAACTGCACTGCACACACACAGTTTAATGATCTCAGCAGGCTGCTTGAGACTTGTTTCCGTATGGCTCTTTCTTTCTTATTCCTTTTGTTTCATATGAAAACTGCAACACAGGCCTTGCTTCCTTTACATTCAATACCAGTCAGATTCTACATAAAAGCTGGAAGGGACCAAAATACTGATTGTAATAAATATGTGCGGGCCTCCTTGCACTGACAGGACAGCCGATGACGGGGGTGGGGAGAGGCCACTGAGAGGCAACACCAATTGCTTGTAAGTCTACACAAGAGACTGGTGCTGCCATTAGCTGTGCGTGGAGACATCAGAGGAGGAGCTGCTGTTGCTGTTCGTGGTCTGGGCCCTCTTTATATATAAGTTTAGTAGCTTCATCTGAAAAGAGAAGACAAACATCAATTAGCAGAAGGAAGAGCAATCAGAAAGCAGGAAACACTGGGCTGGGCACAGTGGCTCACGCCTGCAATTCTAGCACTTGGGGGGCAGAGGCAGGTGGAACGCCTGAGCTCATAAGTTTGAGACCTGGTGCTGGGGCCACAGGGGCTTCATCAGAGCTGGGGGAGAAACAGGGTGGGAGCTCCACTCCGCAGGCTAAAGCAGACAGGCTGAAGTCAGAGGGCAATCCTCCGAAGCTTCACACCCTATGCAGAAGCTGTCCCTTCTACCAGCACACCCATTCCTGTATGCTAAAAGTTACTGATACACAGCCGCCTCTGTAATCTATCTCAAAGGCCACCCCCACGAAACCTGGCCCGGACCTGGGCATCTGATGCGACTACTCCTTCCTTCCAACTCCCGTGGCTCCTGCCCCTTAGCACTGGCTGGCTCCTGCTACAGCCAGACTGAGCGTGCTCATTACTTCACACAAGATCAGACCTCCCCTGGGGCCACACAGTGTGTCACAAATAGCCTTCACTCAGACCCACATAATGCTTTAACACCACTTAAGAGGTTTCACATCTGTGATCTCATTTGCTTTTAACTTATGCCCCCTGGGACTCTTAATATATGTAGAATGACATAACATAGTAGGTACTACTTAATAAATATATGTTGAATACTTCTAATCTGTTATGTTGCTAATTTGCTCGATCATATTAAGAATAAACAGAAGGGGTGGTGCCTGTGGCTCAAAGGAGTAGTAGGGCACCAGCCCCATATGCTGGAGGTGGTGGGTTCAAACCCAGCCCGGCCAAAAATAAATAAATAAAAAGAAAGCTAGGACTGGGTGAGGTGGCTCATGTGTATAATCCTGGCATTTGTGAGGCCAAGGTGGGTGGATTGCCTGAGCTCACAGGTTCAAGACTAGCCTGAGCAACAGTGAGACCTCATCTCTAAAAAATAGCCAGTAGTCCCAGCTACTTGGGAGGCTGAGACAAGAGAATCCCTCAAGCCCAAGAGTTTGAGGGTGGGCGGCGCCTGTGGCTCAGTGAGTAGGGTGCTGGCCCCATATACGGAGGGTGGTAAGTTTTAACCTGGCCTAAGCCAAACTGCAACAAAAATAGCTGGGCACTGTGGCAGGTGCCTGTAGTCCCAGCTACTTGGGAGGCTGAGGCAATTGCCTAAGCCCAAGAGCTTCAGGTTGCTGTGAGCTGTGACTCCACAGTGCTCTACAGAGGGCGACAAAGTATAACTGTCTTTAAAAAAAAGAAAAAAAGAGTTTGAGATTGCTGTGAGCTATGACACCATGGCACTCTACCAAGGGTGACAAAATGAGATTCTGTCTCCAGAAAAAAAACAAAAACAAAAAAAAACCAGACTGGGCATGGTGGCTCATGCCGTAATCCTAAATCCTGTGATGTAAGCCTGTGACTGGTGGATTGCTTGAGTTCAGGAGTTTGGGAGTAAGACCTTGTCTCTAAAACTAGCCAGGCATTGTGGCAGGTAGTCCCTGTAGTCCCAGCTACTTGGGAGGCTGAGGCAAAAGGATCACCGGAGCCCAAAAGTTTGAGATTATGTGAGTTATAACCCCATCATGACACTTTTCTGAGGGCAACAAAATAAGACTCTGTCTCATAAATAAATTAATTAATTAACTGAAAAGAAACCGGTATCTGCAGATACCATACAAATCCATGTGACAACTTGTAAGATCAAGTGCATTATGAGTATTATCTGTCCACAACTTTTATCTGCCTTGCTCTATACAGGCTATGAGGCTCAGACAATTACAAGCCAGGCTAGAGGAGCAGAGGCTGTTCTCTGGGGAACCCCTGGAGGTGTCCAGGAACACAGGGTCCTCCAGTCATGAACCAAAGAACAGCCCTACAGAGTTCCTAACAGAGGCCAAGTATCCCCGACACCCCCACCCACCCATGCCCCAAACGTACTCTTTCTAGGTGCTATGTCATAAACATAGAAATAGAGTTGTGTTATGCTTTTCCACACAAACGGTGTCTGCAGTAAGCATCTTGCTTTTACTCAATTGTCCGTGCCTGGTGTTTTCCCAGGCAGTGCTTGTCACGAGTCTGACACTTTTTGACTGTAGCTATTCAATTTATACTACATATACAGTTGTTTCTTTCATTCCTCCATTTAAAATCTTAACCATGTAATTCAACAGATGGTGCTTTGATGGAAAGTGCCATCCTTTTACTCAAGGATTTTAATGCTCTGAGGCTCAACAGATCCAACAGAGCCCTAGGATCACCTCTACCATTAACTAGTTGTGTGACTTTAGGCAAATTGTTTTACAAGCCTCAACTTCTTCATCTGCAAAATAAGGAGCAATGAGAATATTCTCAAAGTGCCTTCTGAGAAAATGTGTCCCGTGAACGCATCTCTCCTATTCCTACTCAAGCCATTCACACTGGTCCTTCCTGCACTTTGCTTCTTGTCCCTCTGTGCAGAACACCGTCCCATCCTACAAAGCCCAGGTCAGTCTCGCTTCTTCTAAGAGGCCTATCCCTTCCTTCCTGCTCCAGTGGCCCAGGACCTCGCCCTTAAGGTCCATCCGACAGTGCCTGCTACATGCTGGCCTCTCCTGGGCTGCTGCACAAACTTCCCTATGTGTCAATCCTATTCCCTGGCTGCACTCTGTACTACTTCAGGGCAGGACCGAGATAACTGCTTTTCCTACAAGCCTTAGCGTAGTACAGTAAAGACAGGAGGTTCTCAACACATACTTGTTTGTAAAGAGGAAAAAACCTACAACAACAAGATAGTTGCATTTATATGAAAGGCTGGTTGGTTATAGATGAGGTACTAAACACTGTTATACTTATTTTCAACTCAAAACCACAAATATATCCATCTACATAGTCTAGAACATAACTGCAAGGAGGAGGAAAAGGTAACTGTAATAGAAGTCAGAAGGTACATGCGCTCAGCAACTCACAAGGAGCTTTCCACTGGTCATATTTAAGTCTCACAGAAATCCTCTGAAGGAAGGCTCCTGTATATATGTTAAGTCATCTCTAGATTCTTTTTTTTTTTTTGAGACAGAGTCTCACTGTGTCACCCTCAGTAAAGTACCATGGCATCACAGCAATCTCAAATTCTTGGGCTTAAGTGATTCTCTTGCTTCAGTCTCCTAAGTAGCTGGGACTACAGGTACCTGCCACAACATCTGACTTCTTTTTTGTTGTAACTGTCATTGTTGTTTAGCAGGCCCGGGCTGGGTTTGAACCTACCAGCCCAAGTGTATGTGGCCAGCACCTTAATTGCTGAGCTATAGGTGCCGAGCCTCGATTTCTTATAATACAATACAATGCAAAGGCTGTGTCCTGTATATACTTTAAATCATCTCTAGATTTCTTATAATATCTAATACAATGTAAATGCTATGTAAATAGTTGTTATACTGGCTTGGTGCCCGTAGCACAGTGGCTACGGCACCGGCCACGGACACTGAGGCTGGTGGGTTTGAACAAAGAGAATTGAAGAGAGTTCAAACTTCAAGAGAATTGCTTCAGCCCTGGAGTCTGAGGTTGCTGTGAACTGTGATGTCACAGCACTCTACCAAGGATGACATAGTGAGATTCTTAAAAAAAAAAAAAGTGGTTACACTATATTGTTTAGTAAATAATGACAAGGAAAAAAGAAGTATGTACATGCTTAGTACAGATCCAATTGTTTTTTCTTGAATATTCTGATCCAAAATTGGCTGAATACAGAACCCTTACAAACAGAAGGCCAGCTATACTTGAAATGTAAATGGGTTAACTCTCCAATCAAAAGACAAGAGATAGGCAGAATGAATAATTATATGCTACCTAGAAAAGACTCACTTTAGATCCAAAGACACAGATGGGTTAGAAGAAAAAAAAAAGAAAAAAGATATTCTTTTTGTTTTTTTGAGACAGAGCCTCAAGCTGTCACCCTGGGTAGATTGCTGTGGCATCACAGCTCACAGCAACCTCCAATTCTTGGGCTCAAGTGAGTCTCCTACCTCTGCCTCCCAAGTATCTGGGATACAGGCACCCGCCACAACGCCCAGCTATTTTTTGGTTGTAGCCATCATTGTTGTTTGGCGGGCCTGGGCTGTATTCGAACCCACCAGCTCAGTGTATGTGGCTGGCACCTTAGCCGCTTGAGCCATAGGCACTGAGTCTGAAAAAAGATATTCTATGAAAATAGTAGTAACCAAAGAGAGCAAGAGTGGCTATACTAATATGAGATAAAATAGACTTTAAATCAAAAGAGCTTACAGTAGATGAAGACGGACATTATGTATTATTATTATTATTTTTGAGACAGAGTCTTACTATGTCACCCTCAGTAGAGTGCTGTAGCATTACAGCTTACAGCAACCTCAAATTCTTGGGCTTAAGAGATTCTCTTGCCTCAGCCTCCCAAGTAGATAGGACTACAGGTACCTGCCACAACGCCTGGCTATTTTGTTGTTGTTGTTGTTCTAGTTATCACTATTGTTTTAGCAGGCCCAGGTGGGGTTCGAACCCGCCAGCCCCAGTGTATGTGGCTGGCACTGTAACCACTGAGCTATGTGCGCTGAGCTGACATTATGTATTAGTAAAAGGTTTAGTGCAGCAAGAAGATGTAACAATTATAAATTTTTATTCATCTAATGACAGAACATCTAAATATATGAGATAAAAACTGATAGAAAAGAAAGAAGAAACAGACAGTTTTATACTAATAGTTGAAGACTTTAACAATCCACTCTCAATAATGGGTAGAGCAACCAGAAAGACAATAAGCAAGGAACAGAGGACTTAATACACTAAACCAACCAGATCTAACAGAAGTACAGAGAACATTCTATCCAACATTCTTCTTTCTATACATTCTTCTCAAGGGACACACACAATATTTTCCAGGATAGACCATATGTTAGTACACAATTTTAGCCTTAGAAAGATATACAGAGTATCTTCTACAACCATCAGGGGATGAAGAAACTAGTAATAGAAAGAAAACTTAAAAATTCATAAATTTGTAGAAATTAAACAACACACTCTTTTTTTATTTTTTTGAGACAAGAGTCTCAAGCTGTCGCCCTGGGTACAGTGCTGTGGTGCCACAGCTCACAACAACCTCAAACTCTTGGGCTTAAGCGATTCTCTTGCCTCAGCCTCAAGTAGCAGGGACTACAGGCACCTGCCACAATGCCTGGCTATTT
>CAUYQV010146742.1:0-20446 GCA_963574575.1 Galagoides demidoff
ATAACTAATCCATGGACTATGTAAACAATTATTTGCAAACAAAATAAAAGAACAGTGATAAAAAAGAATATAAAGAGCCAGTCCTTTGCTTTTTATTTCCACCTGTAGGATGCCAACAATAAGCAATGCTGGTATTAAAATGACTCTCTCTGTGGAGGTTGCACAGCTACCATTGTGCACACCCCCATCTTTTGGTGACAGACAAGAAGAGAGAAAGGAATAAAGATAAAGAGATGGATAGGAACACTTAGAGAACTAAAAATAGACCTGCCATTTGATCCTATAATTCCTCTATTAGGTATATATCCAGAAGGCCAAAAATCACACTACAATAAAGATATTTGTATTAGAATGTTCATTGCAGCCCAATTCATAATTTCTAGGTCATGGAAGAAGCCCAAGAGCCCATCAATCCACGAATAGATCAATAAATTGTGGTATATGTACACCATGGAATACCATACAGCCATTAAGAAAGATGGAGACTTTACCTCCTTCATGTATGTTTACATGGATGGAGCTGGAAAATATCCTTCTTTGCAAAGTATCCCAAGAATGGAAGAAAAAGTATCCAGTATACTCAGCCCTACTATGAAACTAATTTATAGCTTTCATAGGAAAGCTATAATCAAATTTTAGCCCAGAAATATGGGGAGAGGGGAGAGGAAGGGGAGGGGAAGATGGAGGGTGGGTGGAGGGAGGGTGATTGGTGGGATCACACTTATGGTTCATCCTATAATGGTATATGTGAATCTCTCTAAATGTAGAACATAAATGTCTTAACACAATAACTAAAAAAAGACATGGAGGTTATATTAACCAGTTGGATGAAATTATTTCAAATTGTATACAGAAACAGTACACTGAACCCCGTGGTAGTATTAATGTACACTGCTATGATTTAATAAAAAAAAGAGAGAGAGAGAGACTGACGGGCTAAGATAAATGAACAGCGGGATCCAGGCTTGCTTACTATACTCACATTTACTATTTTGTCAGTTTTCTATTTCATGTCATATTCTGTATATATGATATTTCTAAGGTATGTATACAGGATATATTTATGTACGTTATATAGTTCCAAGAGTATCATATGTTCAGAGAATAATTGAGTCTCTTCCTTTTTGTAACATTTTCCCCAGTTGGCCTTGTTGGCTCTTGCACATTGGCTTCTACCCAAGCCGACTTTGAGAAGAGGATTAGCGTGGAAGAGGCTACATATGCATGAGGAACGTTCCCTGCATCAATGCTTATGGGCCTAGGTGAAGAAACAGATCGAGCACAAAGTAAAGTTGGGGTGTGATATTGTGATGGTTAATCCTATGTGTCAATTTGACTAGGCCACAGGGTGAAGGGGCATTTGTTCAAAAATCACTCTGGATGTGCCTGTGAGCCAGTTTTCTGGTAAAACAGTTTGCCCTCTCTAATGTGAGTGCACCTGATTCAGTCAATTGACTGTGGGCTAGAACAATAAAGGCTGAGTAAGAGGGAATCCCTGTCCTGTCTTCTCCGGTTGTGAGACTCCAGCTGAAACATTGACCTTTCTGGTTCTGCAGCTTGCGGACTGCAGAGCTCCGCACTGCTCAGCCTCCATGATTGTGTGAACCTGTTTCTTATAATCTCTCTCTCTTGATTGATAGAGCCTATTGGTTCTGTTTCCTCTGACTAATTTAAGAAAAGACTCATCAAACTCCTTCGTGTCCCTTTCCACTGACTACTTATTAGATATAAGTTGGCATTCTGTGACCCAGGGCAATTTACAGAAGAAGATGGAAGGTCAAGGCCGTGCCAGCTGCCGCACTCCCAGCAGCTGCCATGCTGAGAAGGGATCTGAAGCCACGTGACAGCTTCTGCCACCTTGCTGAACGGGGTGCACAAGACTGCTTTACAACTTCTTCCTACTTTATGCTCACTCCTAAGCAACCGCTGGCATGCCTCTTTTCAACATGTCCTTCACTTTTTTAACAAAAGACCTCTAGATTGGCAGAGAAAATAGAGAGAGTTTTGTATTCTATAAAAAAATAATCTGCAGCCTTCACTACAAGAGAAGTGTCCTTTCCAAAGAACAAAGGGACAGTCTAACTCAAACAGAAAAAAAATTCTTGCCCCAGTTCTCAATCAGAACTGTTTATTCAAATAAAGAATTCAAACTCAATCAGTTCTGTTATTGTCAAGCCCTGATTGGATAATTTTTAAGTCCTGAACCAGAAGCCTTTGTCAGATGTTTCTTTCGAACAGCTGCTTGGGGAGTGGGGGTTTTGAATGTAGTTTATCTTGGCACCAACAGCAGGAACTGGTTTGGCTCAATTGCAGAAAGGCAGGTCCTGTGACACTTCACAGCATCTTTCTGACAACATGACCCTCCTGCATCCAGCTGTGGTTGCCTAGTTCTGATTTCACTTTAAGCACCTCAGTTAGCCACGGGGAGTTTATTTTCCCTGTCAGCTGGAGGCGTACTTGAACAACTCAATCACTCAGTCTTCCTCTTTCCAGTCACCTGACCAACTTCCCAAACCATTTTTTACTGCTGATGAGTCCATCATCTTCAGGGACCCTCTCACCTGCTATGCAGGATATCTACATACCAGGCCAATCCTTCCTCAGCCAAGCTCAATCACTTTTCCTTTATCAACTTATCAGGAATGAGTCTCTCTACCATACTGTCAACCTTAAACGACAAGATTTTAATAATATGATTAAATATAAAATTAACTCAAGTCCAAAGCTTTTTCAGAGACGTAAATAGATTCAAGTTGCTCAGAATATACACTGTGATTAGCAGCAATTACAAGTGGACTTTTAAGGGGGGAGGGGAAAGAGGAAGTTTCCAGGGTGTTAACTAACAAATTACATTAAAATAATGTAAGCTATTGATTGGCTATACATTGTTCTTTGTATCAGAAATTCTAGGACTGGAAAGATTGGGAGAGCAGCAACCAGTCAGAAACAAAATTCCTTTAAGAAATTCCCCTGGGCATGGCTGGAGGGGCCAAGGCATAGAGAGGCAAGCCTGAAGTCCCTAACTCAAGTCTCCCGGGGTATGATAAACTTTGCACACATCATGTAACTCAGAATACTGAGCTCTTTTTCTTTTCTCAGGAAACACATCTACCCACAGATGTGAGCTAATAAAGACTTACAGGTGCATCAGTAGAGATTGGCATGGAAAACTGAGCCCTTTGCTATGTACATCCTGTGTACATCCCAGTCCTGTGTACATCCCTTCCATCTCATGGTGGATTACCACTGGGAACTCCACCCTACGACTGGGTTTGAAACAGTCTAGCTCAAATGGGCCAATTTGGTTCATGTTGTCACTTCATGACCCATAGCCCTGTGTTCCATCTGTAACAGGACCCAACAACATGGTTTACCAGCGTCCAGTAAGAGCTGATTTTTGAAAAGAATTCTCTGCAGTTAATATAGACTTTCTTGTCACAATGGGGAGGGGGGTCTACATTTTGCTTTTTCTATTGGGATTTGCAGAAGCCCCACATGGCATATTTTACTACTACTAATACCTCTGAGACCATCTATACTATAGCCTAACCTTGTTTGAGAGCCCTTTCCTACTCTGAACCTTACTCAAACCTGGAAGCTTTTGTTATGTCTTGTATATGGATCAGAACAATATTCCCCTAGAAAGAATAAACCGTCTTAAACTCCCATGTGTCCTGCAAGGCATTGTGCTTCCTTTAAAATAGTGGATGTGTCTGATACAAGGATTCAGTTCTTTACATTGAACTTCGTATCCCAAGTCATTTGATTTCTCAACATTTCAATCCTGTGGCAGCCCTGAAACTTCCTAGAGTTTTGCAGCACGTTGTCCTAGATATGCCTCCAATCCATTTGTCAGATGAGCAATTGTCTGTTCTTGGTGTGCCCTTGCCTTAAGAATGAACACCCACAGCGAAAGAAAGATAAGCAGGAAATGAGGTTGATTGAGGGAGAGCAAGATAGGTTTATAGAGCAAGAACAAGAAACATTTGTCAGAGATGACAAATGGGCTTTCTAACATAAAAAGGGCTCTAGGTATGGTCTGGGATCTTGTTTTAGAGTGTATGTATTGGGCCCTTCTCATGTTTCAGATATCAACAGGGAACCAATTTGATGGGCAGTTAACAACTAGACCATATTAGCCTTAGGACACACGAGGGCTGTTGCTCCTTCTTCCAGGTGTGGCAGTTGTTCAGAGCAGGGATCAAGGGTGGGGCAGTACCAAGCTGGATGAGTGACTACCAGGTAGGGCAATTGCTCTAGGCAGTCCCAAGCTACACTCCCACCTCTGTCCTTTGTCCCCACAACAGCTGGAA
Source organism: Galagoides demidoff (assembly GCA_963574575.1). Classification (NCBI taxonomy): domain Eukaryota; kingdom Metazoa; phylum Chordata; class Mammalia; order Primates; family Galagidae; genus Galagoides; species Galagoides demidoff. Next base: position 4,314 of record CAUYQV010146742.1, read on the forward strand.
TCCCTCACTATCTACCTAACATGTGCCATTTCTTCCTCATCCCATCTTATTTGGATAATATTATTAAGATAATGGACCAGTCTCATATCCTGTAGAGAAACTGCAGCCTCAAGGCCATATATGGGTCTCCAGATCCTAAGTGTGAGCCCTCAAGCAAATTCAAACTTCACAGATAAATTCCTTTTTGAAAAAGATTTATTCTCTAAAATTTGGATTTAGTCAAAAGGCTGCACTCAAGCACCTTATCTAATGTAACTAAACTCCTTCTTTCCTAAGAATCCACTCCTGTGATAACTAAACCACTAAAAAGAGAATGGTGTTAGCCCTTTCATGATAGCTTTGGACTCAGAACAGACTTGCTTCTTGAAAGTCTCCTTTCTTCACCACTGTTGCACTGGGAGTTAAGTTTCTGACACATGAACTTTGAAAATTCTATCTGCCTATATATATATAATTTGGATGTGTTTTTAGCAGAGAAATTCAATCAAATCAATCATTAGCAGAATTATGCAGTTCAAAGGTCAACTATAGTCTCATAAGCCATAATGTAATCAGAGATGTGACTATTCCATCGCTTTTTTCATATAAGTTAACTTAATTATGGGAGTAACTGTCCTATCCTATATATAGGGTCCATTCACACTCAGAGAGAGGGTTTTATGCAGAGTGTATACACCACAGCACAGAAATTTGGTGTCATCTTAGAAGTCTACTTACAACATTATAATAAATTTGTTGTTATTTTACTTAGCCTTTTGTGACTTTTTTCTGAATCTATCTTTTCTTTAAACAGATGTGGCTAAGATAACCAATAATTTCCATATTGCTATATCCAACAAATAATTGCAAACCATTATCTTTCTTAACCTCTTAGCAGAACATAACTGCTTGCCCATTCTAGAAGCATAATACCTACTTCCATAATTCAATAAAAAATATGTGTCATTATATATTTTAAAGCTACTATCAATGGTATGGCAATACCTGGTCATTATTTGGTTATCTCCCCAAACAAGATATGAGTAGGTCTTAGTTAAAAGCAAATAAGTCTTCATCAAACCATTTACTGGTTATTTCAAACTACTATTTATTTAGAAATTCCATGGAAATTATCTCTCTTCTCTGTATTAAAATTATACAAATTGTAAAATTGGTAGCTTTCCTAGGAATATTATAAATACCAAAAATGGAGAATTCTAGGACCCTGGTGAATAATGCTGGAATTGGTGATAGTCACTGTACTATTAAAATACAGCAGGAAAGCTTAAATTTATCTTTAAAAATACTGAGCTTCAGAAATAAGGACTGAGAAGAGAGAAAAATATACTTATGAAGATTGACGAAATAGGAAAGGGGATCTCAAAGATCAGTATACCTTTGATATAAAACATTTACATTGCCAGTGCTGGCCAAAATGATCCATAATACTTGAAAATTTGTCTGTTGAGCATGAGAACACAATTTCAAGGTATTTATGTAACAAAGTTTTATTAAGAAAAATCAGAAAGCATTTAAAACACTTACATATTTTCATTAACATTAAAATTTAATATATATACAATATTTATAAATACTGGATGTATTCTCTTATAATAGCATGATAACATATGAAAGAGCTACCAGAAATCTCAATCTTTGTAGTCTAAAATATTCTTAGTCTGGAAATAAAACCATTTTCTTGCTGTGTTATGATTTCCATGAACTTATTTTCTATTATTCACAGTGTAGTTCTGAAGTTTTTACGTTTAAATATTTGTACTTACATATTGCATAAGTTGCAATTCCTGGACATAGGACAACAATTACAACAGAATATACGGCATATATCAACATTCAGGCTGCTCATGGGAACCATAAACAGAATTACCTGACTCAAGGGTAATTATAGCATTATCATATGTAGCATACATAATGATAAAAGCAAAATAACCAGGAGTAGTTTTTTTTTTTAAATAATCCTTCATATACAATACTAATACTATACGTTTCTAGTTTATTTTCTAGCATATAAATAGTAAATGTATTTGTTTTTAATAGGTATACACACAGAGGGAAATTTTAACATAGCCCAGAACCTGTCTGAGTTATATCCAGTTATTTTACTGCAGTGATTTATAGTTTAATTTATACAAAATCCGGGTGTATCCACTATTGATATGCTTGGATTAATAATTATAGATCAAATTGAGTAACATTTATCAAAAATTACCCTTTATCATGAAAAGAGATGGGTAAGAAATATAATGTACTTATACTTCATTTTTCTAATTTAAAAATGCAATTTCTTTGGGTAGAATAGAAGAATAATTGTATCCACTTTTGGTTAAATTTATTTTCCACAGTGTCGTAATAAAACCTCTGGGATTATTAGAGAGCATCAGAAAATTCAGGAGAGGGGTTGAAGTTAACATCTGGATCTTTTGTTAGAGGTCCTTGTCTCCTGGTCTGTAATTACTGAGAGGTTTATTTCTTTCTTTAAAGCTACTGTTTTGTTTCTATTTGAATTTTGATGCTTTTTTGAGGGTGCAAATGTCTCTGTGATTTGGAGTTTTAGTTTTCTTTTTTTTGTTTGTGGGTTTTTTTTTTTTGGTCCTTAAAACACTTTCCTAAAAATATTTTTGAGATCAAAATCATCCTCATAAAATACATGTAACATTAGAGACAATATAAAATGAAAAATGTAATATATATTGATAAAATACACGTCACATTGGACTACTGAGAATACAAAAGGTACTCAAATGTATTACACTTCTAATATAGTTTTTCCTTTCTTAAAACATGTACTCATTTTTTGGCACCCTCTGCAGATAAGGAGATATATGTTTTTCTTCTTTTTGTTCAATAATTAAATACATATTTTCTTCATTTTTGGCCAATTTTAATTCATTGCTAGAACAATCATTATATAACAACATTCAAGGAAAACCTTAGAAAAAAATATTCTATTCATTGTCATTGTTATTTTGTTCAAATTCTTACACAATTCTTCCCAAAGCAAATAAATAATAATGAAAATGTGTAATTAAAATATATTAAAAATATATTTGATCCCAGACATTTATTTTTGTTATTAAAATTATAGCTTAAAATTATAAGCAAAATCATTTTCCTTTATCCTTCTTCCTTCTAAATTCATTCTCCTCACCATTATTTTTAGTCATTAACTTTCTTTTTCTGCTGTTTACATCCATACTTATTCACTACCATTTCTTGCTTTTCAGTACAAGTTTTATATATAAACTTGTAACATTAGCAAGTTAATGTTAATTAAGTTTATGATATTTTAAATCTGCTCTTACCTACACACATACCTTTCATTTAATTTCTTTTCTAATTTCCCCAAATGTTAAACTAACTTTGAAATAATATCAAAATTTTTTTTATGGTCTGTTGTCTGAATAAATGTTAAAGCTAACACACAGAGTATGCTATGATTATATTGATTTTAATATCATCTTTAAAGATTATCAATGCTTCATTTCTTTCATTCGCTAATTTTAAGTACTTATGATTTAATTTTCAAACACTTTGATATATGAAAAATATCCGGTCATTATTTTTAAGGACAATAGTTGTTTTATGTTTTTTTTTCAAAGCTTCTCTCACTCTGTCTTACCTATCTTTCCTCTCACCTTTTTTTTTCCTTTTCCTCCTTTTTTATTTGCTCCTTGGGGATTTATCTCCCAGTGTCCTCTTTGACATGCAAACAGGTTTTCCTCATTTCTATTGTCCTTTATCCTGAACATTTGTTAACCTCATTCTAATTCAGGATCACTTGTTTCCAATTACAGAATTCCCTACCTTCTTCTTTCTGAATTACAGAATTCCTTCCTTTCTTCTTTCTGAATCCCCAAATTTGATGGAACACTTCCTCTGTAGCTTCTTGACAGAGTTCACACTGGAGTTAGCGAAGTACATGCTTAGAGAAACTCAACTGATAAAATATTTTTGACACTTTTCCATGAATGGTGGCCTCCCCACACAAATAATTCTTAATTGTGAAAGGCATTTTATCAAAACTGTGGATCCTTCTTTTCCTTGACATTCCGTCTATGTTTCAGTCGTACTCTTAATAAGTATGAAACCACTTTGACTTCTAATCCTTGTACAGTAACCCATTTCCTCTGCCTCTCAAAATGTTACAAAGGCAGGTGGTGCTGGTATGAGGGTAAAATTCCATTTTTTCCTCTCTTGTGGATGTTTCTTTTAGACATTTCATTTCAAAATTGAACATTTTTAGTTTTTTTTTTTTTTAATTTAGTACATTTTCTTGTCTATTTTATTTTTGTTTTCTCATATTTTCTTTATTGTATTCTGTAACTTGTATTATTGATTCAGGTACCTTCACCTAGTGCTGGACACAGACCTCATTTTCTGGGCCTGCGCAAGTTCGTGTCAATCAATTTGATCATTGTTCCATCTGAGCCACCACTCCTGGGGAGGGTAGAATGCCCCAAACAAGACTACATTCCTACCCTATGGTGTTTTTTAAATTACCTTCTGCCCACAGGCCTCTGCAGAGAAAGAGAAGCTGCACGTGAAGTGCTACACAGAGAGCCAAAATTGCCAGCCCTCTCGGGACCCCCTTTACTGTGTGAGAGGCTTCGTTTTCCCTCTTCTCTTGTCTATCAGTGTAATCTGTCCTATTGCTTACTTGTGGTTGTCCATGAATTCATTCTATGATTTCCCAAGACCAAGGACCTGGCAGACAAATTCTGGTAACATTATGAGGATACTGGAGAATGCTAACATATGTTTCTATTCCTACATTAAAAATATATCATGAAAAATTTCCTCAACTTACATTTTGTAATATTGTAAATTTGTACCTTGATTTTAATTTTTAAATAAATACTAATTATTACCTGAATGTTTTTTATTTTACTGCCCACTATTACTTTGTGGGCAATGGTATGCTTTTCTTATAATTCTAAGATTGCCTATTTTTTATAAATTTATCTCAAAGTATAGATTGATAGGTAGATATACACAAATATTTTTTTCTCTGAATTAATTTTCCCTTTTAGGTGCTTTGATATGCCTTTCCTTAGAGATTTTCTTCAAATGTCTTAAAAATGTTCATGACTATATTAGAAAGCCCATCTACATCATGCTGAAGCAACATTTAACTTCTGTCTCCTGCTCTCTGTTCATCCAAGTTTCTGTTTGGGATCTGCTCTGTGTCATTATCATGTTTTGTCTGTGATCTGGGCTGATGGAATGGAAGTTTTGGACTGTATTCAAAGACTGTGACAGAGAGAAGCTCTTAATGTTTCTGTCCACAAATGAAAAAAATCCAATTCTACTCATATTCCCATATCCTAGCCACCCAAATAAGTCCTGCAGCCATTCCTAAATTCAACACAATAAAAGCTACAACCCTGCCATATGGCAAGGAGAGAAGAAATGAAACAGTTTATGGCAACATGCTAAATGTTGCACAGTTGTGCCTTCATAATTAATAATGAAGCACTAAAATGAAAAGTATGCATGTTGAAAGCCTGGCTGAAATTAATTGACTGGTGAGAATTGCTTTTTTTAGTTGGTAATCCCAAATTTCATGTTCTGAAGTTTCTTCCTTTTGGCATATAAACTTTATGAAATAAATTCTTCAATCTCTTTCCTTGGGAAAGGCAATTAAGGCATAAGTCTACATACAGACCATGCTGGGAAGATTCATGGAGTTTTATCTTCAATTCATAAACCTAGTGTTCAAGATGCCTCAGCATCTCCATATTTATTTTGTCTGTTACAGGTGAGTCCAACATATATTTCAACCAATAACAACTCCTTGGGGTATGAATTCTGATTGTCTATAACAGAATCTATAAGCTTTAGTCTTGTGCTTGGCGCAATGTGGTCAAGGTGGGGAAGAGCATCTATACTTGTTTACTCTCCCTTTAAAAACATTAAGACATCTTATATTTAAGTTCCTTGGACTCTGCCCAATAGCATTTCTTTTATGAAATATACTAGCATTTTCATTTTCAGCACTTTTCCTCCACTATTTACTATACAGAATCACATGTAAAATTATGTATTACTGTTTCCTCAGTTTACCTGACAAGATTTTTGAAATAACCCAGAATTTGGAAGTGTTTATTCTGTACTATTCATAGGGGAGAGAAGAAAGTGATGACATTCTTTCAGTGTGTTGGAGGGTGATTAAAGGAACTTGTGCCAGCAGGAATGCCAAATGAAGCCATTTAGTGCTCTCATTAAAGCATTAATATAGTTTTAGTGCCTGGAATGATCTAATACTGTATCTTAAAATATATTCCCTATGGGCATAGACTAGTGATAGGCTTAAAAATGCTGAATGTACAGTAATATAAAAGGTAAACATTTACTGAAAATAGTTTAGGTGGCAAATCCAAAATTCTCAAATAATTGTGGGGAATTAATAGGTGATACACATATTGTTGTAGTGAACTTTAAAAACGTGATGACCATTGTACATGTAACACAACTCTATGACTGTTCAAACTGCTGGAATTGTGACAATCAAATGCACATAAGTCTGCATAGCACCAAGAGTTGGTTTAGGGAGTGATTAAGCTTGAACACCCACAATGTAGCATACAAGATACACTATACAATGAAGTCAACTTGTCAATTAATAGTTTAAAATGGAATATTATATTATTTTTATAACTATTTTTATGTTAAAAGCTTTTATAAATACAGACTTTAATCAAAATATTATATATGGCATTGTCTGATGAATTGGTAAGCAAGAATGAATTTTCAAATATTTATATTATGCAATATAATTTGGCACAATTTTTTGATATATTTAAAGCTTGACAAGTATACTGGTTATATAACTACTGTCTCCTAGCTCCGAAATCACCTTTCAATACTATGTTGTGATTCTAAGTGTTGGGATCCTCCATGTGACACTTCTCCGGTATCAGTGGACTCAGGAAAGATTCTTCCCATAGGAGCTGATAGTAGGAACTACAGGGTCTTTTCTCCCTGATTTTTTCAGCATCACCCAAACTATTTATCTTTACCCTGGGAATAGCAGATGTTCAACTTATAGTTCAGTCTAATTTCCTGTTTTTATTCAAAATCCCCAGCCCCTATCTCTGTATCCTTTCTTCATTGATACTAGAACCAGCTGACCTGGGGGTCGGTGAGGGGCCTAATGGGAAGTCTGTCTTGGCAATCCTGGCCTTTTAATTCTGCCAACCTCTTCTTTTCCTTACCCTCTTCAGCCTTAGGAATGTCAGGGGCTTCTTGTGGTAATTCCCAGTTCCTTCTTTTCTTTTCTTTCTTTTTTTTTTTTTCATTCCTCCTATACATGGTTAAATAATTCTGTATAGAAAAATATCCTCTGCTCAAATAACTAGTATTCTGTCTGTTTTCAAGGGTTAGGAAGGGATGGAAGCAGTCAAAGGAGGCTTAATAAGGACATTAAAATGTGCCTTTGAAAGATGATTAAAATCTGGGTGGCAGAGAGGAGAAGGGGATGGCCTGGGCCAAGCAACAGAAGTAACAATGAAAGAAGTATGTGTGGCAGAGAGGAAAAGTGAAGACTAGACTAATTAGAACAGAAGATAGGTGTTGGAAACTAAATCAGAGAGGCATAACAATTGGAAAGCTTCCTGATCACCATTACAGGGTGTAAATGGCTTTCTAATAAAGTGAATAAACAAAGTGGCATGTGTAACACAGATAGGGAAGGCCTTGAAAGCCAGTAAGATACTTTTAAAGTGAAATAATGTTGATATTATAAACTGAGTCAGCCAAAAAGAATTGTATAAAGAGAAGAGAAAACTAACTTTTATTTTAAAATTTGCTGTAGCTATGGCTATGGTTAATTTTTAAAAGTATGACTGTAGTAGATATTTGAAATTGAAAGAAAAATAGAGATTCTGGAGAAACATTATCTATTGAGATTGAAAGAAGCGCAGTGTCCAAGTGACTTTATGGCTTTAGCACTATTGGAAAATGAGATATTAGGTTGAAAAGTCATTCCAAGAAGACAGGAGGTGGTAGCAATGGGAAGGTTAGGATTTGAATTTTGATTGTGTTGAGTTAGCAGTAATGGCAGGATCTTTAAAAGATGTCATCTAGGTGGGCAGAAATATATTTCTCTTTTATTATAGGTGAGAAAGAGAGAAACAGATGTGTCAGGATACTAAAATAGAAGGTGTGTATATAATTCTAGGGCAGTAACATGGAAATCACTCTCAAGTGAACCATTTTCTGGGGAAATCTTAGAATAAAAATATTTTTCCTAGAATTGGAAACTTAGAAAACCCTAACATTTACTGAAATGAAATAATGTATAAAACAATACAGCAAAGCAACACTTTTGCATGACACTATTTGTATACCCGTGTAAATCTGTATCACTGAGGGATCTCAACAGATTTGGACCTTACGTGAACTTGTACGGGTTTCATTCTGGGTGGTCACTGAGTTTAAATGTGTTTGGTGTAATTTCTCTGTCCTTCTTTCCCCTTTGTTTTGGTCATCTATTACCCTGGCAGGATGCACCCTCCTCACCTCCCTTTATGAAAAGCAGTCCCTGCACAGACTCTATTTGTGATCAAGGTAACAAAAGGGAAGAGAAAAATACATTCTTCTTTTTCAACTCCTCACACTAATGGCACATGGGAGGAGAACGTATCTTTACCAAAGGGAATTTTCTTCCCCCCATCCTTTCCTTGGGTCTAGTTCTCCCTGTGTAAAAGGTGGATGAAAAAGTGGGAAAATGGAGACAAAGATTTCTGTTCTAAGTAGTCCCTGCCAGAAGAAGGGATTCTCTGCCCTGATTGGGATTTATTCTGCCTGCTGCAGGTGGCCCAGGCTGTTGAGCTGTTCTCCAGACAGTGTGGTGTGCGGGTCAGGTTCAGCTTGCCCTGACGGCTTCCCACACTGACCACACCCAATGCAGCATGATCCTGTCTCCTCTAAACCTACCATTCATCGGCTCGTAAGACCCTTTCTTACTCTGTTTGTGCTTCTCTAACAGAATAACAGAGACTCTGTAATTTATAATGAATGCAAACTCATTTTCTCACAGTTCTGGAACTTGGGAAACCAGCATTAAGATATTAGCATCTGACAAGGGCCTTCTTGCTGTGACATCTCACAGAAGAAAACAAAAGGGCCAGAGAAAGAACTCACTCCCAAAGCCCATTTTAGAGTGACATGAACATTTCTTATATAATAGTGTGGGCTCTTAGGTCAGTAAAAGAGAGGATTGTGGAGAAAAGATGGAACCTTCAGAGGAATAAAGTTTATTTGATAAGAAGGGGTAGGAATATGCTTCTGGGAATATAAGTGGCTACCTAGAACAATTTTTGTTTATGGTTCTTATTAGACAGTTATCTTTAGGTCCTCAAGAAATATCCATGGAATGAACAATTCTGCTCTTCAGAGAATGGGAATTCCTTGCCCTTTGTTTCGCCCCAGGTACTTTAAAGGTAATCCTGTCCACCCAAGTGCCTTTGATTTCAGAAATTGGGTTTAGGATTTGTTTCTTATATTAATCTTAGAGTTTTTTTTTTTTTTTATTGTTTCGGGTTCATTGAGGGTACAAAGAATTAGTTTACAATGTTTGCATTTGGTAGGTAAAGTCCTTCCTATAATTATCTCCCATTCCCAAAAGGTGTGCCATACACCCTAACACTGTGCCCCTGATGGGTGGAGCCCACCCGTCTCCCCCCACTTCTTTCCCTCCACTCCCCCATTTCCCTGTCCCCTACCTTAAGATGATGTTTTTTCTCTTAGTGGGAAGAGAAAGACCATATTTATTCTTGTATCTACTATTTATTTTAAAGTAGTCTCTTTATAGGATGAAATTAATATTCATAGTTTTGACTTGTTTTATGGGAAATATGCATTATTTATAAATGGAAGGTCACAGGTATAATAAAATAATTTAAATAAATTATTACAAACTATTGTCTTAAATAATTTTTTTTAGTACATGTATTGGATGTACTAAAATGTCAGCAATAGAAAATACTTGTTTTAAGATATCTTTACGTATATTTTAACAATTATTTTTAGTTCAGACTATTTTATTTTAGAATAAATAAAATATTTTAACTTAGAAAGAATGAAAGAAATACACTTACCCATGAAGCAAGTATACATTTACAAAGCTGATAGAATGATGCTTCCTACTAATGTTGATTGCTAAACATGGGGCGTGGGTACAGTTCCACCACCTTCCTTATCAACATGAAAAACTAAAATGTTAGGCATTGCAGGTATGAGTTGTAAGGGTTGAAACACAGCTGTGACAGTCTAGGCTCTACTGTCCGAGTTGGCAATCACAGCTGATTCCTCCACTACCCATTCATTCTATGTATTTGGTTAGTGTTACAGATGCCTGGGGTGTGCAAACCTTCATTACTGCAGACACTTAGTGTTTGATGGTCCTCTCTTTATTGAGTTGTTATGACTTCTCTTGACTAGGACCATAGTACAATAGCTGTACTAAAAGCACCTCAGTGAATCCCTTTCGTTCCAGATCATTCTCTTTATCCCCAGCCTACATCAGTAACAAATTTCCCCTGGATACCTGGTATCAAGCTCACTAGTGGTGCTCTTCTTTGTCTGTTGATTCACTGGCACAAAGGACCCAAAGCAGCAGCTAGTGGATGATATGTACCTACAATTTCCTGGAACTCTGAATGGAGTTCCTGATAGAAGTAGTTCTCTCTTTTAATAATAATAAAAACAAAAAATTAGGGTTCACTTCATTAACCTTGAAGCTTACACATGTAAGCAAAAACTCTTAAACCTTGTTCTTTGGTGATAGGAAAAGAGTAGTCACTCCTGTTCCTGTAGGTTTTTTTCCCATGCATTTATTCTCAACATGGGGAAGTGGGGGCATCAGCTGGACACTGGATTAGAGCATATTTCACATATGCTAGGACCCAATATCACCAGGAGGGCACAGTGTATTTAATCAACTGGTCACTAGGATGTTGACTTATCCTTTTATGGAGGGCAAACTACAGTTGTTGGTTCAAATCCTGTCTCTCTTTTTGGGCCTAAATTTTGTTAAATTACAGCTATACTCCTTCATTTACTTGCTGCCTACGGCTGCCTTTGGACCATATGGTAGTCAGAGTTCAGTAGCAGCAGCAGAGATAATATGGTCCACAAAGCCTAAGATATTGATGATCTGGTTTTGTAGAAAAAGGTTGTAAACACTTGCCCTAATAGTTATACGCTAGATTCAAACCTGCAGCTGAGCTCTGATTTCTGCTGCTGGTAGGCTGGACACACAGCACATTATCAGATCCACTTAGATGAAGAGAAGGGCAATTTAATAGTCCATCTGAAGCCTGTATCCCTGACAACTGAGTCACTTTGGGCCTTTTGAGAAAGTAACAGGTTAGTTGAGGAGCTATGTTCACTGCCATTCACAAAATGAGTCCTGCTTCTCCTTCAGACTTCCTGGCCACCCATTTTCTGGTGATAATTTGTTGAATTCCTGACCAAGTGGCCAACCTATTAGCTTTTACTCATGTATGGTACAGATCCGCATCTCAGGCCATTGCTCTTTGCACACTAAGTGTACTCCTGATTACTGGAAAGCATTGTTCTTTGATGCTTTCTTTCTGGGCCACATGTAAGTCAGGAGAGTATGGCGGGATCAAATAAGCACTGGATGCCTTGAGAATCAGACTGGACCAGCTTGGATTTTTAGCTAGAGGAGGATGGCAGAGACACACAAAGACAAATGGACAAAGACATATTCAGGGTAGAGACAAGGGGTTCTGATGAGGACAGAGTAGAAAAGTGGTACCCATGGTATACTTTGATTTTTATATAAATCTTATGCGTTATGATTGTGTGTGTGTTTCATTTGTGTAGACAAGGGGAGTGATGGCAGTTATTTTAAAAATTCCCATGGCAATCCTCCTCTATATCATACCACACCCTGCCCAAATTTTTCATTTTTTCATAGCAGTTTTCCAAATATAGAGTACTCAAAAAAATAAGTCTATGAACAATAAGATATCAGGACATGCAATAAGAAAGTACTTTATGTTAGAATTTTTGAAGAAGCAAGAATGTCTGTGTTTGAATTCTTTCTGTCATATACTACCTGTGACTTATAGTAATAATGAGTTTCTTATCTGCTTCTACATAAAAAAAGAGATAAAAGTAGTACTTAGCTTACAATATTGTTATGAAGAATAAAAGTATAACTATGTAAAGGTCTTAGAATAGTGCTTGACATAAATTAATTGCTGAATCAATATAACTTATTATTATATTATCAAAAAGCTTAGCTATTATTTTAAAAAGTCCTAGAGCACATTCATATAGTTTAACATAATGAGGTAAGTTATTTAATGAGATCATCTTCTTGAGCAAAGCACAGATCCTACATAAAACCAAGCAACTGAAGTGTCATCTGATGCTACAACCTGAGAAATATACGTCCCTTAAGACCTAAAAACTAAGACACAGTCACAGACACCTTCAAGCTTGATGGTCCTATAAAGTAACAAATATATATTGAATATGCCAATACAAAACTACAAAATGGAAAATGCTCCAAAATTCAAAACTTTGGGGGCACCAACATGAGGTTCAAAGAAAACACTCATTGGAGCATTTCAAATTTTGGATTTTTGGATAAGGGATGCTGAGTCAGTAATTACATGAATGCAAATATTACAAAATCCAAAATACATCTGCCTTCAGGAATTTTAGATAGGGGTTATTAAACTTGCACTAACCACTTTCTACTGAGTGGCAGAAAGAATGTTTAACACAGATGTTAATAAACCTTAGTTTCTTTTCCTGACTCTGATACTTAATGGTTATGTCACCTTGAGATCACCTAACTTCTCTAAGACTTAGCTTTCCCAGCTATAAAATGGAGAACAACTTTCTAGATTACCTCAAAGAGTTACTGTGAGGTTTGGTTGGAAACAAGTATATTGGAATCATATAGACCTAAGTTGAAACCCTGTCTCTTCTACTTATTAGTTGAGTATCTCAAGGAAGCGATCAAAGCGAGCTTCAGTTTTTTCATCTGGTAACAGGATAATTAAATAAGCTAATATATATGTGTGTGTGTGTGTGTATGTGTGTATACACATACACACACACACCCCTCTAGTATAATGGCATAGAACTTACTATAAAAACAATGGCTAACATCAAATACATTGACTGCCATACGAACAACAACAAAATAAATTCCCCCGTGGCCACAGATGTAAGTGACTCATATTGAATTTGTTTCTTAGAATTGAGCCTTTTGTCATTCATGAGTATTTGTTTGTGTCTGGAATAGACCATGGGTATTCCTAGATGATAACCTTAGAATCATACCCTGTAACTATATTCAACAATGTCACATTGCCAAGTATTATCATAGTGATTTTATTTAAAGGGCCATCAGGCAAACATTCAAGGTGAATGTCCATAGTCCAGCAAACGTGGCTGCAGCTGGAGCAGGGCACAGGAGGTGGGGGAGACACAACAGCTGACGGCAAAAGCAAGGAGGAGAGATTTCACAGCTTCAGAAGACTCTAAATTAGCATGAGTTAAATACAACTCATGTGGCAGTTGATGTGTTAATAACACAGATTAAAATACTATGAAAATTTTAAAGTGCTACACAAGTAATTATTTGCCAAAGGCTAATAATATTCTCTCAAAAGACTGCTAAATGCTGAACATCATAAAAACATGTGTTCAGTATCTATTGGAAGGGATGATGTTACATGCTAGAGTTGTTTACAGGAAAGTTACTATAGCAGCCACATTTTCCAATGGAACCTCTAGCAATTTATTTCATTCATTTTAAAAGAGGTTAGTGCTTAATAGCAACAGTTTAATTGTTCAGGAATTCATCCTGTTTCTAAACAAACTCAAACTCCGAGGACTCTCTAGGGATGTGAAACCTATTGTGAAATATAATGGAAAGTATGGACATGACAGGAGAGGGGGCAAGTGGTTGCAGCAGACCCAAGCAGTTGCAGAACCTACAGGAAGGTTTCCCTGCTCCACCCGTGAGAAAGATAACTGAGGATATAGTCACACTATCATGGTCTAAGTACAAGTCACCAGGATCTGTTTTCATAAAGAGGGCAACAGCCTGGACCTGCAAGTGTGTTTGCTTGTTTGGACTCAAGAACTAAAATCATAGGCTGACCCTTTTAATATGACTAGGAGGAAAAGGAATTAAGATGCCTCAGTCATGGTCCCTCGGTCAAGAAAGCAGTGAGTGAATCCCAGACCCAAACATCCTGGCTCCAGTTCTGCTCGTTAGTCCCCTTAGAGTCCTCTTGTCACCTATCTTCTTCTTCGCCCTGCCCCTTGGCTTCCTCAGCCCACCCCCTGGCTACTCACTTACTGGCTCATTCTCTCACACCTCCTGCCCCTTGAGCCTCCCCACTCCAAGAGCATATATGCTTCAAGGTCAAATACATGCTAGTGAGCTTGTGACGAGTGCCACCTGCTTCACACCAAAGCCTTCTCATCAGGAGGTCAGCACAGTCCACAGCACTATGGGGAGAACCTCCTACCCACTTCTTCCCCTCCTCCCTCCTCCCACAATGAAACCCAGCCATGTAACCCCCCTGCCCCGTACCCACGCCCTACGGCGCATGATCATAAGAATGGTGGGGGTTGACTCCATTATGGAAGAAGATAAACATTGAAAACAAAGTATAGAGAAGACATATCAAGATGTATAAAGGTGTTCTCCTGAGGTAATTATTTAATGAGAAAACCAAAACACATGAACTACACGTTTGTGTACATGTGTCAACATATTCATACATACACCCATATATACTTATATAGGACTTTTTAATAAACAATATCATACAAATAGCTTGAATATATTTTAAAACCGTGGATGAACAACCTACCGCTGTGTATGTGTGCCTTTGTCTGTGTGTCTGTGTGTGTAGCAGGATGCATACTAATTGTTTTGTGGTTGTAGGTAAACACGTGATATTGAGGAGAGTGAAGTCACTGAGGGGAGGTGGGCAAAGTGATAAGGGGAAAAAGCCAAACCCACAACTAGAAGAGCTAAATTAAATTGCCATGAAACACCTATATTTTTATTACATTTATGCATGTATTTAAAATTATGCACATGCGTGGGAATATATCTATATAAAAAGCTTTAAAAGGTGGTGAGGCAAATGCGGAGGTCTGGAAACTAAAGGAGCAGCTTTGCCTACTTCACAGTTTGCATTGGGCTGTGTTCAGCATGTGCTTGCTTCGGAGAGTTCCAGGAAGCTTACAAGAAGCAAAAATAGTTCTTCCACTTAACATTTTCCATATAGCCAAATGTCTTCACAGTGTATTTTAAATGATTTAGTGAAGTTATGATTATTTTCTTATGTAAGTGAAAAACTGGTGTATCCTGGTGCCCCCAATTGGAATTATTAGGATACAAAACCAAAGTTTAGGAAGTTTAAATTATTACATAATCATAAAACCCAGCCATTACGATTACTACATAGTCATAACATTCAGCCTTTATTTAGCTCTGACTGGGGCCTGGTGCTCCTGAAATCATTTGAATGTATATTTACTTCTTTAATCCTCCCATGGATACTATGAGGCAAATACTGGTTTTAACCACAAGTTTAGGATATCAGAAAACCACAGTTGTTTTTTCTGTTGTGCAACAAACTTCCACAAATTTAGCAGCTTTAAAATTACACATTCATTTTACCACAAAGACATTTACACCAGAATGTTTATTGCAACCCAATTCATAATTGTTAAGTCATGGAAGCAACCTAAATGCCCATCAACCCATGAATGGATTAACAGATTGTGGTATATGCATACTGTAGAATACTAGTCAGCCATAAGAGAGAAGGGGACTTTAAATCTTTTATGTTTACCTGGATGGAGTTGGAACACTTTCTTCTTAGTAAAGTATCTCAAGAATGGGGAAAAAAAAGTATCCAATGTACTCTATGCTATTATGAAACCAATATATAAACACTTATACACTCATTGGAACCATAAAACACAAATACAGTCTAGCAAGGAGACAAGGGAGAGAAGAGGGCAGAGGCCGATTGGTGGGACAAAGGTGGGCAGTTGGTGAGATCTCACCTAATATGCATAACGTGAGAGTATACAGCACACCTCTAGTGTAACAA
>CAUYQV010146751.1:0-14785 GCA_963574575.1 Galagoides demidoff
CACCTGTGGTCCCAGCTACTTGGGAGGCTGAGGCAGGAGACTCGCTTGAGCCCAGGAGTTGGAGGTTGCTATGAGCTGTGATGCCATGGCACTCTACCCAGGGGGATAGCTTGAGGCTCCATCTCAAAAAAAAAAAAAATAACCAGGCATTGTGGCAGGCACCTATAGTCCCAGCTATTTGGGAGGCTGAGGCAGGAGAATCACTTGAGCCCAAGAGTTTGAGGTTGCTATGAACTATGATGCCATAGCACTCTACCAAGGGTGACAAAGTAAGACTCTCTCTCAGAAAAGAAAAATACAGGGTTCAGTGCCCATAGCACAGCGATTACAGTGCCAGCCACATACACTGAGGGTGGTAGGCTCGAGCCTGGCCCGGGCCAGCTAAACTGACAACTGTAACAAAAATAACTGAGTGTTGGTGGGCGCCAGTAGACCCAGGTACTCGGGAGACTGAGGCAAGAGAATCACTTAAGCCCAAGAGTTTGAGGTAGCTGTGAGCTGTGATGCCACAGAACTCTCTGAAGGGTGACATAGTGAGACTCTGTCTAAAAAAAAAAAAAAAAAGTACAGAGTCTTTTCTGTGGCATTCCTTGCTGTAGACTTTATTATTATTTGCTCAAAGTTCTTCCCTTCCAGCCTTGCCATGCTTTACAATGGACAAATTATACTTCCCTGTCCCTAACTTTGAGCTTAGCTATGGGACTTGCATTAGTCAATGATTTGGGAATTGAAGTGACAATATAATTAGTTCCAAAAAGAGACTCCAAGAGACATTGCAAATTTCTGCTTGCCTTCTTATACTCCAGCATTCAGCTGTGTGAAGCAAATGACAACATAGTGATTGTCCTGATCTCAGAGCAAGAGATGTATGGAACAGAACTGAACACAGCCTACCTGGAGCTGAGCGGCCAGAACAAACCCACAAAAGCCATAAACATGAAATAAATGTTTACTGTTGTCAGTAATTGAGATTGTAGGAGTTCACAATGCAGCAAAAGTTAACCAACCTCTAGCTAGGTCAATTAATAAAAAGAAAGAAATACAAGGTGACAATATCAGGAATAAAGAAGGGAACCACTGTGGATTCTGTAGCTATTAAAAGCATATGAGGTGTGAGTCCTTGAAAGGTGAATTCCAAAGCTGACACAAGAAAAATAGAAAACCTGTATAGCCCTTTATCTATTAAATAAATTGAATTTTTTAATTTAAAAACTTTCCACTTTCCACATGGAAAACTTCATGCCAAACAGTTTTACTGATGGAAAAAATACTACCCATCATACTCAAGTTCTTTCAGAAAGTAGAAGAGGAATGAGCTTTCACCAACTTGTTTCATGAGTCCTGTTATTAGTACCCTACTACCCAACCTGACAAACAGATTACAAGAAAATAAAACTGGACCAATATCTCTCATAAACATTGATGCAAAATCCCTAATAAAATGCTAGTAACTAGAACATTCGATAGATAAAAAGGATTTTCAAAAGGATAATATATCATAATCAAGTAGAGATTCTAGAAAGTGCAAGACTGATTTGGTTATAATCACTATAATTTACCACATTAAGAGAAGAAAGGAGAAAAATCATATGGTAACCTCAATAGAGGGGAAGGAAGTATTTGATACAATTGAACATCCATTTAAGGTAAGACGGTCAACAAACTAAAAATAGAAAAAACCTTCTTGACCCCAGTGGAAACATCTATGAAAATCCTAATGCTTAACAGTTTAAGACTGAATATTTTTCTTCCCAAGATCAAAAACAAGGCAAGAACGTTTGTTCTTTCCACTTCTGTTCAACCTTGTATAGTTTCTAGCACAGGAAAGAGAGAGAGAGACAGAATACAAGTCGCAAAGGAAGAATTAAAACTTTCTCTTCATGGATAACATGATTGTGCTTATAGGAACTCCTGAGGAATCTACCATAAAAATGTGAAAAGTAATGAGTAAATTTAGCAAGGTTATAGGATACAAGGTCAAATATCAAAAATCAAATATTTTTTCATAGACTATGAATGAGTAACTGACATTTTTTAACTTAAATAACATTTAAAATAGCATCAGGATTCCTAATTCTGATCAAGAGACCGGTTACAACTCCAGACAAAATATATAAAACAACAGTTTTGAGACAGCAGGCAGCAGGCAGCATAGCCCGTTAGTCCTAAGAGAGGGGACTCAAACGAGACGAGCCCTATGATTTTCTCAGTCTATAATAGGAATAGGTTTCCAGGCGTCAGCACAGGAAGGAGGAACGCTGGCAGAATCCAAAAGTCTCCATTAGTTCAGTAGATCATGCTGAGAATCTGAAGAGGTCAAGTTAGTTAGAGTTCGCACGGCAGAGCACCAGAGATGAGACAGGTTCACAGGGAGAGCGCTCGAGGTATCTGCAGAGGGTTCTCAGCTGAATGCTGATCTGAACACTCGCGTGCAGAAACTACCTACCCAAGGCTATGGAAGAATCACACCTGAAAAGAGCACAGGAAAAAATCCTCAGGGTTCACCCACTGGTCAGAGTGGAAAACTCCATAATTTACAGGTCATCAGGTGCAATATTCAGAAAAGCATTGCCTTAGTAGCAAGGCACTATTAGCCATAACATAAAGGTAATTCTGGCCATGCCTAACAAAGCAAGCCTCGAAAGGACCAAATAGTTCCCAAGCAACTTAACTATAGCACAGAACAAAGTTCAAGGATGTAGGAATACAAAGTATCCAGCATCCAACAAGGTAAATACATAGTAACTGGAATTAAGTCAAAAATTACAAGACACTCAACTAAGCAAGAAAATACAATTCATAATAAAGAGAAAATTCAATGAAAACTGACCTGGAAATGACATCAGTGATAGAATTAGTAGATAAAGACATTAAAATTATATGCCATATGTTCAAGAAGATAAAGAAAAGAGTGGATATGTTAAGTAATGCATATAACATGAAAGATATTTTTAAAGACCTGAATGAGGCTCAGGTGCCCGTAGCACAATAGTTACAGCTCTGGTCATATACACCTAGGCTGGCAGGTTCAAACCTGGCCCAGGCCAGCTGAACAATAATGACAACTGCTACAAAAACATAAATAAATAAATAAAATAGCTAGGCATCGTAGCAGGTGCCTATAGTCCTAGCTACTGGGAGGCTGAGGCAAGAGAATCGCTTAAGCCCAAGAGTTGGACGTTGCTGTGAGCTGTGATGCCACAGCACTCTACCAAGGGCAACATAGTGAGACTCTGTCTCAAAATACATACATAAATAAATAAAAGACCCAAATCAAACTTCTTCTTTTTTTTTTTTTTTGAGACAGAGCCTCAAGCTGTTGCCCTGGGTACAGTGCCGTGGCATCACAGCTCACAGCAAGCTCCAACTCCTGGGCTCAAGCAATTCTCCTGCCTCCACCTCCCAAGTAGCTGGGATTACAGGCACCCACCACAATGCCCAGCTATTTTTTTGGTTGCAGCTATCATTGTTGTTTGGCGGGCCCAGGCTGGATTCGAACCCAGCAGCTCAGGTGTATGTGGCTGGCGCCTTAGCCTTTTGAATCACAGGCACCAAGCCCCAAATCAAACTTCTAAAAATAACAATTAGAATATTTGAAATTAACAACAGCATATTAGACATTGGGGAAAAATTAGTAAAGTTCAAGACATAGCAACAAAAATTATCCAAAATGAAACACAGAAAAATATGGGAAAAAATGACCAGATTATTAGTGAGCCATGAAACAATGTCAAATAACCTATTAAACTTCCAAATTTTATGAAAATCATAAGCCTAGAGATCCAAGATATTCCATGAGCCCCAAGCACAAGAAACATGAAAAATCAAGGCAGATAATAAAATTATATCAAAAACATAAAATACTTAGGGACATAGTTAACAAAATACATGCAAAACCCAAACAAGAATACCTAAATAAAGGGGGAAATGTATTTTATCCATGGGTTGGAAGATACAAGATCGCTAAAATGACAGCTCTTCCCAAAATGATTGCTATGTTCAATGCTATTCCAGTAAATAACCCAGCAGTCTTCATTTCATAGAAATTGGCAAACTGATTTTAAAATTTATGTGGATATTCAAAGGACCTAAAATAGCCAAAACAAAACAAAACAAAAAAGGAAAACAAAAGAATAGTCAAAACAGTTTGAAATAAGAATAACAAAGGTGGAGGACTTATATAACCTGACTTCAAGACCTGCTACAAAGTACCATAACCAATACTGTGTGGTATTAAAGTAAGAATGGACGAATATACAAATAGAACCAAATAGACTGGAAATAAAGGCAGTAAATGGCTATTACTAAGCACATGACAAGATGCTCACTCACTAGTTACCAGGTAAATGCAAAATAAAATAAAATAATTGTTAGGTACTACTACACACCTACTAGAATGGTTACAAATTAAAAATAGTAACAATATCAAGTTCAGTGAGACTATAGAGCATCTGGAAATTTCATGTATTACTGATGAGAGTATAAATGATATGGCTTGGCGCCTGTGGCTCAATTGGCTGAGGCGCCAGCCACATACACCTAAGGTGGCAGTTCGAGTCCCCAGCCCGGGCCCGCCAAAACAACAATGATGGCTGCAACCAAAAAATGGCCGGGCGTTGTGGTGGGCGCCTGTGGTCCCAGCTGCTTGGGAGGCGGAGGCAGGAGACTCGCTTGGGCCCAGGAGTTGGAGGTTGCTATGAGCTGTGATGCCATGGCACTCTACCCAGGGGGATAGCTTGAGGATCCGTCTCAAAAAAAAAAAAGAGAGTATAAATGATACACTACCTTGGGGAAAAGTTCTGCAATTTCTTTTAAAGTTAAACATACATTTAGCATTTGACCAAACAATTGTATTCCTAGGTATTTAATGAATATGAAATATATAAATATAGGCTAGGCACAGTGGCTCACACCTGTAATCCTAGCACTCTGGGAGTCCCAAGCTGGTAGATTGCCTGAGCTCATGAGTTGGAGACCAGCCTGAGCCAGAGCAAGACCTTGCCTCTAAAAATAGCCAGTGTTGTAAAGGCCACCTGTAGTCCCAGCTATTTGAGAGGCTGGGGCAAGAGAATTACTTAAGCTGAAGAGTTTGAGGTTGCTGTAAGCTGTGACACCACAGCATTCTATTCAGGGCAACAAAGGAACACTCTGTCTCAAAACAAACAAACAAACAAACAAACAAATATATATATACATATATAAGGATATATACAGTATACACGAAAGACTGGTGGGTTTTGTGCACGTAGGTTTTTTGTTTTGTTTGGGTTTTTGTTTGTTCTCAGACAGAGTCAGTCTCTCTCTCTCTCTCTCTCTCTGCCAAACTGGAGTGCAATGGCATAATCATAACTCACTATAACTTCAAATTCTTGGGCTCAAGAGATTCTCCTGCCTCAGCCTCCTGAACAGCTAGGACCAAAGGCATGCACCACCATGTCCAGTTCACAAAAGACTCATACACAATTGTTCAAAGCAGGTTCATTCATAATAGTCCTAAAGTAGAAATAACCCAAATTTCCATTAACAGGTGAGTTGGTAAGCAAATGGTGGTATATCATTTTATATATTCATACATTTATGAATTTATATAAAATGAAACAAATTACTGACCCATGCAATGACATTGATGAAGCAAGATACTAAATATATACTGTGTGATTCCATTGATATAAAATTCTGGAATAGATGAAACTATTCTAAAGTGATAGAAGATTGGTGGTGACTGGAAGAGGCAGTGTCAGGGAATGACTGGGGAGGGACACAGGAAACTTTTTCCATTGACATATAATAACTCCACATATCTACAGGACACATGTGTACAACATGTAATGAGCAAATCAAGGTAATTAGCATATACATCACCTCAAACATTTGTCATTTCTTTGTGCTGAGAACATTCCAAATCTTCTCTTCTAGATGTATTGAAATGCACAATAATTATTGATAACGATAGTCACCTGTCCATGCTATTGAATGCTAGAATTTATTCCTTCTAACTAACTGTATTTTTTATATCCATTAACCAACCTCCATTCAACACCACTCCTACCAATCCCCACCTCTGGTAGCCATTATTCTTTCTACCAGCACGGTATCGACTTTGTTAACTCCTGCAGATGAGTGAGAACATTAGATATTTGTCTTTCTTGGGCTGGTTTATTTCACTTAACATAATATCCTCCAGCTTCATCTATGTTGCTGCAAATGACAGGATTTCATTCATTCTTATGGCTAAATATTCCATCATGTATATATGCCAATTTTATTTGTGCATTAATCCATTGATGGACACTTTGGTTGAATATGTATCTTGGCTATTGTGAATAAATCTGTGGTAAGGATGGGAGTGCAAATATCTCTGTGACATACTGACTTTCTTTCTTCTGGACATATTCCCACCAGTGGGATTGCTGGATCATATGATAGTTATATTTTTAGTTTTTTTAAAAACCTCCCTTCTGCTTTTTTCTAATGGCTGTACTAATTTATATTCCCAGCAACAGTGTATGGGAATTCCCCTTTCTCTGTATCCTTGCCAACATCTATTTTTTTCTTTTTGATGAAAACCAGTTTCATTGAGGGGAGATGACATTTTATTGTGGCTTTGATTTGTATTTCCCTGATGATTAGTGATGTTGAGCATTTTTTTATATACCTATTGGTATTTGTATATCTTTTTCTAGGAAATGTCTGTTTAGATCATTTGCCCACTTTTAATTGGATTATTTAGTTCTTTGCATTGAGCTATTTGAGTTCCACACATATTCTGGTTAATCCAGAATAAATGGATAGTTTGCAAATATTTTATCCCATTCTGTGGGTTGTCTCCTCGCTCTGTTAATTGTTTCTTTCCCCATGCAGAAGCTGTTTAGCTTTATGTAATCCCATTTGTCTATCTTAGTACTCATTGTCTGTGCTTTGGAGGTCTGCTAGCCCAATCTTTTTGGCACCAGGGACTGATTTCACGGAAGACAACTTTTCCACGAATCAGGCAGGACCCATGGTTTTTATACGAGTCTTTAAGAAATGGATTTATTATGGTGTCTGTGCAGTCACACCTTTCTGCTAATGATAATGTGTATTTGCAGCTGCCTCTCACCAGCTCATTCATTCGGGTCCACCTCAGATCATGAAGCATCAGATTCTCATAAGGAGCACACAACCTAGACCCCTGACATGCACAGTTTACAGCAGGGTTTACACTCCTATGAGAATCTAACGCTGCTGCTGATATGAAAGGAGGCAGTGCACAGGTAGTGATGCAAGGACAGGGAGCAGCTGTAAACATAGCTGAAGCTTCCCTTGCTAGCCTGCTGCTCACCTGCTGCTCTGCAACCTGATTCCTAACAGGCCACAGTCCCTGGGGATTGGGAACGGCAGTGCTACCTGTTAAATCTTTGCCTAGGAGACCAAGGTCTTGAAATGTTTTCCAATGTTTTCTTCTAGTAACATCATAGTTTCAGGCCTTATCTTTAAGTCTTTATTACATTTTTATTTCATTTTTGCATATGATCAGAGAGAGGGGTCTAGTTTCATTCTTTTGCATGTAAATATGAGGTTCTCCCAGAACCACTTATTGAAAAGATGGTCCTTAAGTATGTTTTTTGGCATCTTTGTCAAAAATGGCTGTAACTGTGTGGATTTATTTCTGGGTTCTCCATGGTGTTCCTTTGGTGTATGTATCTGTTTTTATGCCTATACCATGCTGTTTGGGTTAATATAGCTTTAAAGTATACTTTGAAGTCAGGAGGTATGACGCTTCCAGCTTTATTCTTTGTGCTCAGCATTGCTTTGGCTGTTTAAGGTCTTTTGCAGTTCGTTTGTTCTATTTCTGTGAAGAATGCCATTAGTATTTTGATAGAAATTCCATTGAATCTGTAGATTACTTGGAGTAGTATGGATACTTTAACCATATGAATTCTTCCAATCCATAAACATGAGAGATTTGGTGACCATGCTCAGTGGTTAGGGCACTGGTCACAAAAACTAGAACTGATGGGTTCAAATTTGTCCTAGGCCTGCTAAACAACAAAGGCAACAACAACAACAACAAATAGCTGGGCATTGTGGTGGACACTTGTGGTCCCAGCTACTTGGGAGGCTAAGGCAAGAGAATCACTTAAGCCCGAGAGTTTGAAGCTGCTGTGAGTTGTGATGTCATAAGGGTAACATAGTGAGACTCTGTCTCAAAATAACAATAATAATAAGCATGAGATATCTTTCCTTTTTGTGTGTGCCTCCTTCAATTTCTTTTTCTTTTTTCTTTCTTTCTTTCTTTTTTTTTTAGTAAGAGCCTCACTCTGTCACCCTGAGTACAGTGCTGTGGTGTTGTAGTTCACAGCAACATCAAACTCTTGGGCTCAAATGATCCTTTGCTTCAGCCTCTTAACTAGCTGGGCAACAGGCATCTACCACAACACCTGGTTAGTTTTTCTATTTTTAGTAAAGATGGGATCTTGGTCTTGCTCAGGCTGGTCTTGAATTCCTGAACTCAAACAATCCACCTGCCTCAGCCTCCTTCAGTGCTAGGATTACAGGTGTGAACCACTATATTAGGCTTCTTCAATTTCTTTTATCAGTGTTTTACAGTTTTCATTGCAGAGATCTTTTACTTCTTTTGTTTAAATGTATTCCTTGGGGATTTTTTTGTAATTATTCTAAGTGTCATTGTTTTCTTTTCTGATTTCTTTTCAGATTATTGTTGGCATATAGAAATGCTACTGATTTTTATATTTTTATTTGGGGTCCTTCAACTTTATTGAATATATTTAACAGTTCTAATGGTTTGGGGGGGGTTTGGTGGAGTATTTAGGTTTATCTAAATGTAAGATCACATCATCTGCAAACAAGAACAATTTTACTTCTTCCTTTCCAAATTGTTCTGGCTAGGACTTCCAGTACTATGGTGAATAGCAGTGGTGAAAGTGGGCATCCTTATCTTGCTCCAGATCTTAAAGGAAAGGCTTTCAATTTTTCTCTATTTGTTGTAATGTAGCTGTGGTTGGTCATATATGGCTTTTATTATTTTGAAGGATGGTTCTTCTATAATGAGTTTTATGATGAAGGGATATTAAATTTTATCAAATGCTCTTTTCTGCATCTATTGAAATCATGTGGGTTTTGTCCTTTATTCTGAGGACATGGCATATTGCATTTATTGATTTGTATATATGGAACCATTCTTACATATATGTCTGGAATAAATCCCACTTGCCACAGTGTATTATCTTTTTGATCTGTTGGATCAATAGTATGGAAATTTTTTTTTTTTTTGAGACAGACCCTCAAGCTATCCCCCTGGGTAGAGTGCCATGGCATCACAGCTCATAGCAACCTCCAACTCCTGGGCTCAAGCAAGTCTCCTGCCTCGGCCTCCCAAGTAGCTGGGACCACAGGCGCCCGCCGCAACGCCCGGCCATTTTTTGTTTGCAGCCATCATTGTTGTTTGGCCGGTCCGGGCTGGGGATTTGAACCTGCCACCTTAGGTGTACGTGGCTGGCGCCTTAGCCGATTGAGCCACAGGCGCCGAGCCCTGACTGTAGTTTTCAATGAAGTCTTCCAAGTGAAAACATTTGTCTATAACAACACCAGCATAGGTTCTTCCAACTTTAAAGTTCTTCAGAACTTTATAAGGACAGTATTAAAAATTAGTCAAGAGTGCCTGCACCACACTATTAGTTATATGCCCATTACTGAACAATTGACTGCATCATAAACAAATACACACACACACATACCCCACATATATCGAATACAAAGTCTGCATTCTAACCACCTAATTAGCCAACCTACATATATCTGTACCTATACTTTCTGCCTTTCTTCCTATTACAATACATGATCATTCCAGAAGAGTTCAAGGTGATTTCATGATTTCAAATATCACCCATATGCCAAAGAGTCCAAAATACATATTTTGATCCCAGATCTTAACCCAGCTGTGCATGGGTACCTAATATAAATTGAATTTACCATCCACATTAGGCAAGATTCTCTAGATGGATAGATAAAGAGAGATTTATTATAAGGAATTGGCTCATGTAATTATGGAGGTTGAGAAAACCCATAATCTGCTGCCTGCAAGCTGGAGACTCAGTAGAGCTAGTGGTACAGTTTCACCCCAAGTCCACAGGCCTGAAAACCAGGAGAACCAATGGTCTAAGTTCCACACCAAGTGAAGGATAAGAAAAATGTCCCAGCTCAAAAACAGGCAGCAAAAACAAATTCTCTCCCTTATGCTGCTTTTTGTTCTATTAAGGCTGCCAACAGATTGGAATAGACCTACCCACACTGGGGAGGGCAATCTATTTTATTCAGTTTACCAATTCAAATGTGAATCTCATCCATAAACACCCTCACCAATACACCTTAAATATTGTTCAGCCAAATATCTGGGCACCATGTGTCCCAATCAAGTTGACACAAAAAATCAATCATCACATCATCTTCCCTCTTGAGCTATATACTACCTCATATTCTTTACCTCAGTTGTGTTATCACATTCACCCAATCACTCAGACTGGAAGCCTACAAATCACCTTGCCTCCTCCTTCTCCCTATTCACTATATTAAATCAATCACCAAGCCCTGAAAGTTTTACCTCCTAAAAAAAACTCCCCTGCTTTATCCCCTCATCTATATTTCTTCTTTGACATTATCTATTAAATAATGCTATGAGAGATGAGGATTAAGCTCACTTCCACAGATAAATGTAATAACTAGTGGGATATTTATTCAACTCATAACAGAAAAACAGACAGTAGAGGGGCAAAAAATGTATATACATATATATACTGAATAGCTCCACGTGGGTGGATAGCATGACTGGGATTCAGCTTAGCTTGATACATTCCGCATTTAGAAGAGAGAGGTTAGAAAGAACATTCTTGTTTTCAACACACTCACATTACTTTTTGAAAATTAGTCTTCAGTTTAGACTCTGTGCAAATGAACTCAAAGAACAGGAACAAGATGTGAGGGGAGGTGCCACTAGGATGAGGCTCATCATTGGGAATGAAAATCAATTTTCTGGAGTTGCATGCGGGAGGTACATCCACCCCTTCCAGTAAAGTTGTAAAATTTTTATTTTCTCTAATGGTTATCTTTGTCATTTTAAATAATATTCATAAACTTATATTTTCTATTTGATTAACCATAGATAGTATCTCCTAACTTCCTAATTTACAAGATGAAGACATCACTGTCCTATATTTTCCTCCACCTCTATTTATCCCTATATCCATTTCTCCATATTTCTGTTTTCACCCTGGTTTGTGCCATCATCCTAACAACTCTCCTAGCTGGTCTCTCTACTTCTAGTCTTTCTCCTTTTTAACTCTGCACACAACAGCAAGAGGGATCTTTTATGATCATAAATCCTTTCTGCTTCTGTCAATAACAAACAAACTTGTTCCTCCACACCATGGAGACAACTATAAAACAGTTACACTGGAGGGCCACGAAGGTAGCAAGGAATCGAGAGGCCAACATTCTGGAGAAAAGGGAAACAGATAGAGATGAACCAGACGCCTGGTTGCATTTTTGCTTTTGAGGAATTTGACAATTTAACATATGTGAATGAGAAGCTAAAAACTTAAGCAGAAAATGCAGAAGATAGTAGGTGAATGTCTGAGAAGCTGAACAGACCTTTTGGAAGTCTCCATGGAACTGAGACAGGGAAATAGAATTGACAGCCCATGAAAGAGGTGGAGCCCTGGTAAACACCACAGAATTTCAACTGAGTTCCCAAAGGGTTATATTTTAGTACTAAGAAAGAATGGGAAATAGATCCGCCCTCATAAAAACTAACACTCAGTCTCAAACTCTAATCAGATTAAGATTATCTGTTCCTGCCTTGAGTTCTTGCCAGAGTAAAAAGCAAATCCCTCTGAAGGAAGAAAGATAATATCAGCCAGCAGTTGAAATTATCTCTTCAAATTTTTGTATTATGTTCAACACTGAATCACTAATAATGAGGCATGCAAAACCACAATCATGCACTACCACTGACCAAAAATCAAGAGAAAAATAAACAATTGCTACAGACCCATAGAAGATTCAGATATTGGGGTTTTTAGACATAGTCTTTAATTATGATTAATATATTCATGACGTAACAGAGAATTTCAGCAATGAAAGACTGGTTACATACAGGAGAATTATATTAAGGAAAATAGGAACCAGATGTCTCACTGTCAATTCACCAAGAGAGCCTTGAAACAGCAACACCTGCGTAACAATGATCACACTTAGCACCCAGGTCTTATCAAATATCATTCTCCACTACAAAAACCAGGGTTAGGCCTAGTACAGTGGCTCATGCCTACAATCCTAGCACTTTAGGAGGACTTCTTGTGTTCAGAAGGATTCTGAGACCAGCCTGAGCAAGAGTGAGACCCTGTCTCTAAAAAAAAAATAGCTGAGTGTTATGGTGGGCACCTGTAGTCCCAGATACTTGCGAGGCTGAGGCAAGAGGATCTCTTTGAGGTTGCTATGAGCTATGATGCCATAGCACTCATCTCCAAGGCGACTGAGTGAGAATCTGTCTCAAAAAAAAAAAAAATTACAGGGCTCCTTGAAGAAAAGACTAACTCCAAGGACTGGGCCATGGAAAGTATAAGATGAGCTTGAAACTTCTTTCCATCCCTAAAAATAAAGAAGTGTTCAAAGAATGATGGGGAAATGTCAAAGGGACACAGAAGCTGGCTTAAAAGGGATCCCACTGGCTAAATTTGAGCATCACAGTAAATAATGATAGGAACTCATAGAATAAAGTAGGAAGTCATGAGTCTATACTGATATGAATGAATGAATAAATCTGATGAGTCAGATGGAGATGTATATATAATATACACATACACACACAAGGTGGCCATAAAGTCCCTGTGTAATTTTAAATTGCACACTATTTTAAATGTTAAACAAACTTTATGGCCACCCTGTATATATACAGTTCCTCCTCAGACTATATATACTATAGTTGACCACATCCCTACATTGACCACTTCCTTAAGTTGACCTAATTTTCATAGACTGAACATACACTGCATATACTCAATGCAAGACTGACCTCTATATATTGACCAACTCTATAAATTGTATCTTGACCACTCGGACTATGACACATAATATTAATTTACCCTCTATAATTTTACCAGTGGAGTCCTCTCTATACCCAGAAGAAGAAGGTGCAGACATTGCCCTTGAGTTGTATTATTTTTTCTTTAGTATAACTTCTTTATTCATGTTTTATTATTGCCACATGTTGGAACATCCTATTGTTTATCACATGCTGTGGAAGATTTTTTCAACATGAAGGACTGGTCTAAAATGTAAGTAAATCCTACAATCACTGAAAAATTTTATAGTTAATCAAGAAATCCTGGCCCAAAGAAAAAAACCTCAAAGAGCTGACATTGAAGAAAAAGGCTGATCTACACTTCTGGAAAGCAGCATCCAAAGAAAGACAGTAGAACATTTTGGTGTCAGCAAGACTACAGTTAACAACATTTAAAAACATAAACATGAGTACTTGGAAAGATATGGTAAGGAAAGCAGAGACCTACAGTGAAAAAGGAGAAAAAGTCCATTTGATGAAGTTAATAAAGCCACATTAAGCTGGTTCAAACAGGTGAGGGCAATTAATGCCCAAATCAACAAGCCAATGATCCAAGAAGTTGCTAAAAAATTCTCACAGGAATTCAGGGTGGCAGATTTTCAAGCATCAAGTGGTTGGCTTAAGTCATTTAAACTACGACACGATATCCCAGAACATCTCATGTGATGAATCCAATGAAGTTCTAATAGAAGTTGTGGAAGAGTTCATTAAAAAGTTCTTGGACAGCTCTAAAGGCTTAAAGATGACAATACCTTTAACG
Organism: Galagoides demidoff; assembly: GCA_963574575.1. Taxonomy (NCBI): domain Eukaryota; kingdom Metazoa; phylum Chordata; class Mammalia; order Primates; family Galagidae; genus Galagoides; species Galagoides demidoff. The sequence goes on from CAUYQV010146751.1 coordinate 13,878, forward strand.
CTGACAAGTACAGACTCTTTTTCAAGACAACACCTGATAGAAGCCTCATCATGAAGGGTGACAAACATAAGAGCAGAACACTTTCCAAAGAATGTTTCACAGTTCTGCTTTGCACTAGCTCAACTAAAGCCCTTGGTGATTGGTAAATAGACAAAGACACACATTCAACAACCTGAGGCCTCCCCATCACTTGGAAACCAAACAAATGTGCATGGATGACCAATGCACTATTGAGGAGTGGGTAAGGAGTATCTACCAAGAAATGAAGAAGAAGAAATGGTCTATTCTACTAACAGTACACAACTTTACTGGCCACCTGCAAGAGAATCATCTCACAAGGTGGCAATGAAATTTGAAATGTGAAGGAAATGGTTCAATATTTGGAATCACACTCTCTCCCTAGACTTAGCCAGGAACAAATGGATCTCCTGAACAGATGAATTTCAAGCACTGAGATGAAAGAAACAATAAAAAATCTCCCAAGAGGCTTGGCACCCATAGCACAATAGTTACATCATTAGCGATGTACAGCAAGGCTGGCCAGTTGGAACCCGGCCAGGGCCAGCTAAACAACAATGACAACTGCAACAAAAAAATAGCTGGACATTGTGATGGGCACCTATAGTCCCAGCTACTTGGGAGGCTGAGGCAAGAGAATAGCTTAAGCCCAAGAGTTGGAGGTTGCTGTGAGCTATGACACCACAGCACTCTACCAAGGGCAACATAGTGAGACTCTGTTTAAAAAAAAAAAATCTCGGCTCGGCGCCTATGGCTCAATCAGCTAAGGCGCCAGCCACATACACCTAAGGTGGCGGGTTCGAATCCCCAGCCCGGGCCCACCAAACAACAATGATGGCTGCAACCAAAAAATGGCCGGGCGTTGTGGCGGGCGCCTGTGGTCCCAGCTA
>CAUYQV010146757.1:0-15603 GCA_963574575.1 Galagoides demidoff
GGCGCCTGTGGTCCCAGCTACTTGGGAGGCGGAGGCAGGAGACTCGCTTGAGCCCAGGAGTTGGAGGTTGCTATGAGCTGTGATGCCATGGCACTCTACCCAGGGGGAGAGCTTGAGGCTCCGTCTCAAAAAAAAAAAAACTTTTATTGAGGGCGACGCCTGTGGCTCAAAGGAGTAGGGTGCCAGCCCCATATGCTGGAGGTGGTGGGTTCAAACCCAGCCCTGGCCAAAAACTGCAAAAAAAAACCCAAAACCAAACAAAAAACCTCTTATTGATGGATGTACATAAATGGAAGGGCTTGGCATCCTCTTCTAAAAGTGGATGGGAAAGCTGGGCTGGGCTGGGTGCAGTGGTTCACGCCTGTAATCCTACCTAGCACTCTGGGAGGTTGAGGCGGGTAGATTGCTAGATCTACCCATCCAGAGATTGCTTGGTCTCATGGGTTTGAGACCAGCCTGAGCAAGAGCAAGACCCTATCTCTAAAAATAGCCGGACATTTTGGAGGTTGCCTGTAGTCCCAGCTACTTGGGAGGCTGAGGCTAGTGGATTGCCTGAGCTTACAGGTTTGAGACCAGCCTAAACAAAAAGACCCTGTCTCTAAAAATAGCCAGGTGTTATGGCAGGCACCTGTAGTCCCAGCCTCAAACTCTGGGGCTCAAGTGATCCTCTTGCCTGAGTTTGAGGTTGTTGTGGGCTGTGATGCCACAGCACTCTGAGTTATCAAAATGAGACTCGGTCTCAAAACAAAAAAAGGAAGCTGGGCTGGCACAGGGAGAGGAGCTGGAGGTTCTCACAGCAGTCCAGGAAAGAGGTGATGGTGGTGGTGGGATAGGGGCATTGAGGGGCTGAGTTAGACAAAGACAGCTGCCACGTGGGAGAAGGCAAGTAGGGAGGAGGGTCTGTACTGACTCCAAAGGCCCTGGAGATGTGCAGCTGGATCTGTAGTCTGAAGATGTAGATGTGAGGGTCTTGGCATCCAAAGAGGTAAGTGACTTAGTGTTCATTTAGACTTTGAAGTCAGACAGATCCAGCCCATGGCTCTTGACTTTCCTGTGGCTGGCAGTGTGACTTTGGGTAGACGACCTTGCTCCTATGTCTTCATTTACTTGTCCATAAAAATGGGCATAATAATGAGACCTTCCTCAAAGGGCTGTGAGGGTTAAATGAGAGCTTGTAAAATCACACAGCACTTAGCCCCTAGTAAGTACTCAACCAAAAGAGGTGAAAGTCACCGTAGACAGTGGGTAAGTCCAGGAGAGGAGATAGCTTTGAGAGTGGGAGTAGGAAAAGGTTCGCACACAGCCCCAAGGAGGCATTCACAATGCTTGGGAGCAAGGCAAGCAAGAAGTGAAAGGAAAAAGTTGGCTTAGGGGATGGCCCATCTCCTCTGGTGTCTAGATTAGCCAGGTTCTCTGGAAGTTGTTCAAGGTCCCACTGCCAGGAGCTGGAGTGGGGGAACCAAGGGAAAGTCCCCCATAGCTGGGAAGGGGGGACCAAGGCTGTCTGGTTCCAAAGCTGATTATCAGCAGAAGAACCCTGGGTTCAGCAGAACAGTGATACTAAGGATCTGAATGTGGTCTCCAATTCCTCATTTACTGGCTATGTGTCCTTTAGCTGCCCCACTTATCTGAGCCATTTCTTTATCTGCAAAATAGCCTGAGCCCCCTCCTAAGGTTTAAGTGAAATGATGCTTGGGAAGGCAACCGGGGCTCAGAGGATAAGAAGCTTGCCATGCCCACCCAGCTGGGTGAGATATTAGCCCTGGCCTGGGTCAACAGCAAGGAGAGGAGGGCACCCAAGGAGGCAGAAGTTTGGACAGGGGCACAGAGCTGAAGAGCTTGTCTTGAACTCACAGGACATGTTGTAATGGAGCCACTGAGGAACCAGAGCTCAGTTTGCATGGTGGAAACTAGCCCCTGTGGAATACAATTGACAGGAGGCCATTGATTTGGACTGAGCTCCTGCACTAGCCCCAACAGACCAAACCAAAATGGAGTCCAATGTGGAACTTGCTAAAGTTCCACACCACTGAGCTGAAACTAAATTGTTTAATCTGACCTTTCACGAAATCAAAGAGAGAGAACGAGATAACAGTCAAATCCCCAAACAGGCCAGTTTTAGCCAGCGTGATAAAGAGGCCCCTCTGCTTTAACCTGTACAAGGAAAGTCATTTTGAAACAACCAATCTGCTTTTTGTTTTCTGCTTTTCTTAGCCTTTTCTGTCTATAAAGCTCACTCCACTGTTCATCTCATCTTGAACATGAATCTACCACTTTTTTGAGATGGGGTCTCACTAGATTGTCCAAGCTAGTCTCGAAGTCCTAAGATAAACAGACCTCCCTCCTCAGTCCCCTGAGTTGCTGGGACTACAGCACCTCACCTGGCTTCAACATTCATCTATTTTATAGAATGAGGTGTTGTCCAATTCTAGAATCACAAGTAAAAATCCAGTGAAGATTTTTAAACTAAATTTGTTGGGATTTTATCTTTTGACACTTCTTACACCTGTTCTCCAGATGGGCCTTTGCAGCCAGGCTGCCTGGGTTGGCATCCCCACCTCTGACCCTCAATAGCTGTGCCTCAGTGCTATCACTCATAAAATGGGCATCCTAATAGCACCAACTTCTAGGGGTGCTTTCAAGGATTAAGTGAAATCATAGTAAAGTGCTCAGAATAGTGCCTGGCACATCCTAAGCCCTGAAGGGCCAGCTATTTGCTATTATTAGTATATTAGTGTTTTTGTTTGTCCAGGGCAAAACAGCGAGCTTTTTATCTTTATCTTTTATCTGAAGGAAGGTGCTATAATCTGGAATATTCCCTCCCCTGCTCTGTGCTGGGTGGTGCTGATGGGGAGGAGACGCCAGAGCCCTGGGTGGAGTCACAGGAGTCTCTATGGGGCATGTCACAGGTCCTGGCAGGACTGCTCATCTGACTCCATCTTGGTACCCCTTATCCTGCCCAGGCAGCATCTGCCTTGCCCAGGGGGCTCTTGAGTGGCTTCCCACATCCATCCTGGGTTTAGCTACAGTGTAACCAGTTCACATCCAAGAGATTAGAAATGATAGGTCTCAGGAAAGGAAGCACAGTGGTTTTAAGAGCCGGTAGCTGCTTATTTTCATAGAGAAATGAACTTAAGAAAGCCCTGGGATTTTTTTTTTTTTTTGAGACAGTGTCTCACTTTGTCACCCTTGGTAGAGTACTGTGGCATCATAGCTCACAGGAACCTGAACCTCTTGGGCCCAAGAGACCCTCTTGCCTCAGCCTCCCAAGTAGCTGGAACTACAGGTTCCCGCTACAACACCCAGCTCTTTTTAATTTTTTTTTATTTTTTTATTTTTGAGACAGAGCCTCAAGCTATCCCCCTGGGTAGAGTGCCATGGCATCACAGCTCATAGCAACCTCCAACTCCTGGGCTCAGGCAAGTCTCCTGCCTCCGCCTTCCAAGTAGCTGGGACCACAGGCGCCTGCCACAACGCCCGGTCATTTTTTGGTTGCAGCCATCATTGTTGTTTGGCGGGTCCGGGCTGGGGATTTGAACTGCCACCTTAGGTGTACGTGGCTGGCGCCTTAGCCGATTGAGCCACAGGCGCCGAGCCACCCAGCTCTTTTTTAGAGACAAGGTCTTGCTCTTGCTCAGGCTGGTCTCAAACTCATTAGCTCAAGCAATCCACCACACTCAGCCTGGCACTGAGATTTTATCATATTTCCTTATTTTTTTCCCTTGAGATAGAGACTTGCTCCATCACCCAGGCCAGAGTGTCAGGACCTCAGCCTAGCTCACAGCAACCTCAAACTTCTAGGCTCAAGTGAACCTCCTCCCTCAGCCTCCCAAGTAACTGGGAATACAGACACACACTTCCATGCCTGGCTAATTTTTTTATTTTTAGTAGAGTTGGGGGTCTCTTGATCAGGTTGATCTCGAACTACTGACCTCAAGCAATCCTCCTGCCTCAGTCTCAGCCTCCCAGAGTGCTAGGATTACAGGCATGAGCCACCATGTGCCGCCAATTTGTCATGTTTCAAAGTGTCAAATATGTTGGGTACACCATGCATGAATGGTATGTGGAAAAAGTGATCTCCTATCTTATTGGTGAAAGTGTAAACTAGAATGACCCTCATGGAGATGAACTTGGATATCTCAAAATTATAAATGCATGTGCCCTATGGTTCAGCAATTCTATTTCTAGGAGTTGATTCTACATGGATGCAGGTGAAATTATATTCTAGTGTTTGTAATCTAAGCAAAAGATGAGATGAAGGCAGCATCCACTTAGGAAGTAAAAACTTCTCGGTAAGGAATTGGCTAATCTATGGTGCAGTCATTTGCTAGGATACTATGAGAGAGGGGGAGAGCGTTGGAGCTCCAGCATAAAGAAAGGGAATCTCTGTACAATATTATTTTTTATTATTATTTCTATTTTTATTTTCATTGCTATTAGTATTCAAGGCTACAGTGAACTGTGACCATTCCAGCCTAGGCCACAGAAGGAAACTCTGTCCCTTAAAAATTAATAACTAAAATTTAATCACCAAGTTGAAAAGTGAAAAGACAAAAAGACCCCTGAGCAAATAAGCTTCCACTTGTGAGAAAGAGAAAAGTAAAACAATGTTTGCTTTTCTCTGCATGGATAGGGCTGGAAAGAAACACAGGAATGGTAACCTCAGGGGAAATTGAGTAGCTGAGCCTCAGGAATGGAAGACATCTGCTTTGTGAATTTTGAATTATGTGACCGTATTACCTGTTAAAAAAATAAATATTTAAAAAACACACACATTGGGGGTTTAAGGGGTGTGGTTCTGTTCCATGATTCCAGGGGGGCACACAGGCATTTATTTGTTTTATGCCAGTTCTGGGTATGCATTTATGTTTTCTGTGCTTTCCAGTAAATTACACATAAAAATTGGGAAAGGAAACCAACCTAAGGAAAGTCATGGAGTGCAGCTGTGTGCCACGGTGGGCCTGCTCCCAACCTCCTAGAACCTTCAGGATGCTAGAAGAGTCTCAGGCAGGTTCCCTCACCCACCCCCACCCTGGTTGCTGGGCAAACACTGAGGTGAAAGCAGAGTACGGGCTTCTCCATCTGGCACAGTGCCATGCCCGCCCGGCTGGGCAGGATGGTTGCCCTGTCTGGGGCCTTTGTCCACAGCTGCAGCGTCTCCTCTTTCCTGGGCTGCCTCAGCTCCATTGTTGGTCGAGTGGGTCAGGACCCGCTGCCTCCTGTATTATTGATGCTGTGGGTAAGACAGGGGCCCTGGGCCTGGGAGAGGCTGAGCCTGTAGCCCGGGGTAGCGCACTGCACAGGTGGAGGGCACCCGCGGGCAAACAGATCCCCCGGGGAAGAGAGGACCGAAGCGTCGGGAAGCCAAACATCTCTGGGTCTGTCATGGGCCGGAACAAGGGAAAAGCGTCCCAACGCCCCGCGAAGCCCAGGACGCCGGCCTCCCGGGAACAGGAGTCCGGATCAGCCAGCACAGATGGCGTGCCCAGCCGGGAACACCGACACGGCCGCGACAAGGGCTATGGAGTGAGACAGGCCACAGAGCCCGCCATCACTGGGAGCCAGGGGAACTCTGGGGGCCGCAGGAAGCCCACTGACGTTCAGTGCAAACTGCCAGAGGCTGGGCGGTCACTGGAGGTTCAGGAGAGGAAAGGCAGTACGCCGTATCAAAGACGCGGGCCCAAGGAGAGACACCAGCTTGGGGATAGCTGTGAGGGGCGCCTGGAGGAGGACAGCCTTCCGCAAGGAGAAGGGCAGACAGGCAAGCGCAGCCACCGCAAGAAGAGAGGGAAGCGGCGGGGACCCTCAGCTCGGCGGGGCCACCAAGTGACCAAGAGCCACGATGGGGACACGTCGGGCGGTGACGGAGGCACATCTTGCCCAGACAGCGAAGCCCGCGAGGCACTGGAGAGCGGCGGACACATTGGGGCCCCAATAGTACGGCCCAAGCCGGAGCCAACCGACACAGAATGGACCAACACCGGGCCAGAGTCAGCACCAGAGCCAGGCGAGCGCCAGAGCAGCGATGGCCTGAGCAGCGACGAGCCCCCAGCTGAGTCCTGGAGCCGGGAAGAGTCTTCTGGGGCAGGGCCCCAGACAGCGAGTGAGGACTCCAGGACAGACGCCGATTCTAGTCTGCAGGGGGCTGGGCCTGGGCAGGGCCCACGTGCAGCCCCGAGAACTTCAAGCAGGGCCTCTGAGGCCCAGAAGGTCGAGGCGGATGGAAAAGCCACCGCTTCTAGGCCCCTCAAGGACAGCCGAGCGCGCTTCTCTGGGAGCTCCAGGGCTCCTCGGGACACAGGGCCAGCTTGGGACGGGAGTGTAAAAGGAGCGCACCGCGGCGATGAGCCTGAATCAGCCCAGGCTTCGACGGCCCGGGCTCTCCGCCGCCAGGTCGGAAAGGTGGTGGGGAAGGTGCAAGTGGCGGCGGGCGAGAATAAAGCAGGAGCCGGAGGAATAGACGAGCCAGGGGACCCAGCGTCGACGGACGCCCTCGTGGTGGTGAGCAGGCTCCGCGCGAGACCCCCGCCAGGCCCTGCTCCCGAGGCCGTGGGTCCCCGATGCTCCAGCCTCCGGGAGCGGTTCCTGCGCGTAGCACGAGCACTGGGCTTCCTGCGACGGCTGCGGCTCTGGTCGTGTAATAACCAAGGACAGGTGCCCCGGCCTGGGGCGGGCGGGGAACTAGGGGCTGGGCCGCCGGCCGACGAGAGGCGGGGCCGCCGGCCAGGACTGCGGCGCCGCCTTGCGTTGCGCCTGGCGGGTTTAGCAGGGTTCGGGGGATGGGCGAAGGCTCCCCCTGGCGGCGGCTCAAGACCCCGGCAAAACCTGAAGAGCCCAGACCCGGATCACCCTTCCGACCAGGAGGACCCAACTCCAGATCCCAGGTTCGCGGTCGTGTTCCCTAGGATCCACAGGGCGGAGAGGGCGTCGATCAGTCGGATCTCTGGGGAAGCTTCCGCTGATGCCCCTACGGGGGAGGGCCGCGTTTGGCCCCATGTAGGGGCCAGAGGTGACAGTGAGAGTCACACAAGAAGTGGGGAAGGGGTGGCCGGGCCCCGCCGCGGCTCCCTCCTTGCTCCAACTGCTCCCGACCGGCTCCCTCACAACCAGAGCGGCTCCAGCAGTGAAGCGGAGCCGGAGACCCTGGAAGCTGAGACCCCAGTACACTGGGCGCAGGACTCGGGCCCATGCGAAGACCCTGAGCTTGGCACTGTCATACTGCTGCCTCAACTTGCCTTAGAGACCCGCCTACAGCGGGAAAGGAACCTCGGCCGGTGTAAGTCCCTAAGGGAGCGGTGGGAGCCTGAGGATGAGGCAGAAGCAGCTCTCGAAAGGGACCTGGAGCTGAACCTCGGCCAGAGCTTGGAGGCGCTGCCCTTCCTTGGTGGCGAGGGTGGGGGCCCTGGAGACGGCCTGGAGGACACTGAGGACCTGGCCCGGCTACAGTGAGCAGCATCCTTCCCTATCAGCCATCGCTGGCTCAGGGTTCCTTGCATCCCACCCTGCCCTCATCTTTATAAATTGTATAGACCCTATGAGCCCCTGAAGAGTGTTGTCCCAGGTCAGTCCTTCTGTCTGGAAGGGGCAGGAGAGGGTGAGTCAGGTGCAGTCAGCACAAGGCTTCCCTCTGAGACAGTGTCTGATCCTACTTGTCCTTAATGGCACAGTCCCTATGGTATGGGGAAGGCTCTGGGAGGTTGGTGGCAAAGCTAACCTGTAGCTTCCTCCACCCTCAACTGCTCGCCCTCCTCCCTGCTATCCCCACAGGCTGGTGTGTGACAGCTCTGTGCTGCTGTGCCTCAAGAAGAGATTCCACCAGGGTCGCATCTATGTATGGGGGAGAGAGGGAGGGACTAGGGGGCTGGGATTTCCTCTCCCCTGGAGACACAGGGCTTCCCAGCACCCTTTCCTCTTTCCCTTCCTCTTCCTCTTAGGCTGGGAGGTAAACTCTCTGGGACCTGCTGAGCGGGGCTGGGGCTGGGCTGGGGCACCTTGGAGCCCCTGACCCCTCTACACTCTGATGAGAAATTCTGCTTTCTTCCCCAGACCTTTGGGGGGCCCCTCCTGCTCTCTCTGAACCCCCACCAGCCCCTGCCTCTCTTCTCACCTGAGGTCTTGGCCAGCTACCACCCCAGGAAGGCCCCCAACACCACCCCGTATGTGTCTTTGCCTCTTTGAGCCTCTGCCCACCAACCAGGCGGCCAAGCCCCAGGGTATCCCTTTGACCCAGGTCCTGGGGCCTGTGGGTATGTCCTAGTACAACTAAGAGGGCCCCAATGCCTGTCTCTGGCAATGTTCTCATCTCTTCCTGTCCTCTTCCCCCAGGCACATCTTTGCCATGGTGGCATCAGCCTACAGCCTGTCTCAGAGCCCTGGGAAGGAGCCCTGCATCCTCCTGGCGTAAATCATGGCTACCCTGCTTAGCTGAATCCACAGGCCACACTAAGGGGTGGTGGGGTGAGACATGAAGTCTGTACTTGAACCTGTGGGTCTGGTCCACTCCTGGGCTATAGTTCTGGACTTCGTTAGGGCCATACTCCTGGCTAAAGTCATTACATGCATACCAGGGAGGTGGCATCTTGGGCATTTTTCTCTGTTTGGTCTCCAGGCTGTGGGTCTATCTTTCTGCATTTCTAAGGGTCTCCCCCAGGGTGGGTGTCACTTCCCCGTAGCATATCTCTATTTTCCAGATTCAATGAGGTGGTCCTACATGCCTCTTCCTGGAGACCCTACTTGCCTCCACCACCACCCCCATCCTTAGTTCCTCCCTCTTGCAGTGGGCACAGTGGCTCAGGGAAGACAGAAGCCACCAAAAAGATTGTGCAGTTCCTAAGCAGCCTGGAGCAGGAGCAGATGAGAGACAGAGGGTGTCAGGTGAGGGCCAAGCTGGAGGTTGGAGGCTCATAGACCAAACTGGCTACCTGTCTTCCTCTGGGGGACAGATGGCCTTTGTTCACCCGGAGATCCAAAAGGGACTGTCCTTGTCTTCTAGACCAGGAGGAGGAGGGTAGTTTCAGGCCTCTGCACCTCATGGGGTCAGCACCAGGCATTGCCTCTTCTAGTGGGACTGACGTCCCCAAGGACCCATCCCAGCCAGCAGGCGTGGAGTACTCTCAGCTGGAGGGCCTAATATGTGGGCACCACTGCTGTCCCAGGGACACCTGAAACCCCACCTTCCCCATTTAGCTGGAGGACGTACTGCCTGTGCTCAGCAGCTTTGGCCATGCCAAGACCATCCTCAATGCCAACTCCAGTCGCTTCGGCCAGGCCTTCTGCCTCTGCCTGCAGCAGTGAGTGACAGGGGTCCAGCTGGGCATAGGGGCCACCCGTGGTCAGTGACGTTTACTAAAAACCTGAGGTTGCTGCCTTGAGAAGTCTCTGTTTTTGTACACTCTGGGAAGCCCCTCCAACTCCTGTGTCCACAGTGGGGTCATCGTGGGAGCCTCTTTGTCACATTATCTCCTTGAGACCTCAAGGGTGGTGTTTCAGGTAAGGGACACCCTGCTGCCCACCCCTTCCTAGCTCCTAGGATGAGAAAGACAGAGGGGGCCCCTGTAGGCCCCTAAGCCCCCAGGCCAGTGTGCCCCTAAGCCAGTCCTCCTCCCAAAGGCTCAGGCTGAGCGGAGCTTCCATGTATTTTACGAGCTACTGGCAGGTTTGGAGCCCTCAGAACGGGACCAGCTCTCTCTTCAGGGACCAGAGACCTACTATTACCTCAACCAGGTAAGGGCAAGCCTTGTGGTACAGGGGAGAAGGCCTACCCAGAGAAGTGTCTCTGCCCTGGGGTTTGAAGAGGAGCTGGAGTACAGGGAAGCTGGGAGGTGGCCAGGCCCTGCCCCAGCTCTGCTGTGCTCTACAGGGGCAGGCCTGCCAGCTCCAAGACAAGGATGATGCCCAGGACTTCACACAGCTGACAAAGGCCCTGCAGGTGCTGGGCTTATGCCCTGAGGAGTTGACCATGGTGTGGGCTGTGCTAGCCACCATCCTGCAGCTGGGCAACATTTGCTTCTCCTCTTCAGAGGTGGGCTCCCCCTGTGGCAGGGGCCAGTGTGGGTGTGGGGTGGCTTGTTTGCATAATCAAGGCAATGCTGATGCCATCATCATTCTGGAAAGCAGTCAGGCCGCCATCATCCATATGACAGTTCTGGAGAGTCTGTATCTCTCCTGATGTCTCTGCCACTAAGCTGTCACCTCTGGGACGAATACCTGGCATTAAACAAGCAGCTATTAAGTGCCCGGCTTTACTGTGTAATCGTTTCACATTTATTTTCTAATTTAGCTCTCATGAAGATCCCACCATGCTGTAAGAGTTACTGTTGCCGGCTCGGCGCCTGTGGCTCAATCGGCTAAGGCACCAGCCACGTACACCTAAGGTGGCAGGTTCGAATCCCCAGCCCGGACCCGCCAAACAACAATGATGGCTGCAACCAAAAAATGACCGGGCGTTGTGGCGGGCGCCTGTGGTCCCAGCAACTTGGGAGGTGGAGGCAGGAGACTCGCTTGAGCCCAGGAGTTGGAGGTTGCTATGAGCTGTGATGCCACAGCACTCTACCCAGGGGGATAGCTTGAGGCTCCGTCTCAAAAAAAAAAAAAAAAGTTACTGTTGCCTTCTCACAACAAAGCAGTGGGGTCCGGGGGAGATTTTCCAGAGCCATCCAGCTAGTAAAGAAAGTCAGACTCACACTCAGGGCCCTCAGACCCACAGCCTGGCTTGTCAGAGCCCAGATCTTCCCTGTGCTATCGTACTTTGGGGACACTTTCTGAGCAAAGCAAGCCCCTGCCCTACTCTGGAGAATGTGTCCATTCTTCAAGCAGAGCTCTCCCTGTCCCTCCTTTCTTTGTCCAGTGGGAGTCCCAAGAGGTGGCTGCTGTGTCCAGCTGGGCTGAGATCCATGCAGCAGCCCGGCTGCTACGGGTGCCACCAGAGCGCTTAGAAGGGGCTGTCACCCGGAGGGTCATGGTGAGCCCAAGGTTCCTGGGCAGGGGGCCCAACTTTCCCTCTCACAGGCTGGGTGAGTGCCCTAAGTGCCATGGGCCTGACTAACCACATGAACCCCTTTACTCTCTAGGACACACCCTATGGCCGGGTCTCACGATCCCTGCCAGTGGAAAGTGCCATTGATGCCAGGTGGCCCTGGGGACAAGAGAGAGCCAGAGCTGGGCCTGGTGCTCTCCTCAACATGGCTCACTGACCGTGCCCACAGGGACACCCTGGCCAAAGCCCTATTCTCACGGATTTTCAACTGGCTTCTGATGAAGATCAATGCACGGCTGGCACCACCTGGGGAGGGAAGCAGCACAAGCACCATCACTGTCGTGGATGTCTATGGCTTTGAGGTCACCCCTTGGGGTGGGGTCCAGGATGGGTGGTGCCCATCTCATTCTCATGCATTTCTGGGGACCCTTGCTGCTCTAGCTCTCCCTGTGCAGGGCACTTATGAGGTGGAAGGCCTGGAAGTGTGCCTTTATGACTCCTTCCACATCACCTGGGATGGCTGGGCTCAGCCTGCTGTGGCACTGGGGGAGAGAGGAAAGGGAGGGACACTTAGCATCTCTTTCTTTCTTTTCTTTCTTTTTTTTTTTTTTTTGAGACAGAGCCTCAAGCTATCCCCCTGGGTAGAGTACCATGACATCACAGCTCATAGCAACCTCCAACTCCTGGGCTCAAGCGAGTCTCCTGCATCCGCCTCCCAAGTAGCTGGGACCACAGGCGCCTGCCACAACGCCCGGCCATTTTTTTGGTTGCAGCCATCATTGTTGTTTTGGCGGGCCCGGGCTGGGAATTCGAACCTGCCACCTTAGATGTATGTGGCTGGCGCCTTAGCCGATTGAGCCACAGGCACCGAGCCAACACTTAGCATCTCAATGAGGAGTCAGGCTGAGACAACCTGGGGTTCTCAGTTCCACTCCTCTCCAGCTGCATGTTTCTGAGAGGAAGATGTTCCTGTCACCCACTCTTCTCTCTTTAGATAACCTCTCTTCCTTCTCTGGTCCAGCCTGGGCTGGGAGCCCTCCTGGCCTCTTTCTGGGAGGAGTTGGAGCCCACTGCAAGCCCCAGGCACAGCCCCACTACCTCCTGAGGGGCAGGGTTGCTTAGTGCAGCAGGACCCTGGAGCAGTCCTGCCACTTACTAGCTGTGTGACCTCTGGCAAGTTAATTATCATCTTTGAGGCCTAATGTCCCTATCTGTAAGGTAGAACTCATAACAGGACATGCCTCGTGGATTGCAACAGGCTTAAAGGAGATGGTTCGTGAGAGAGCTGCATGCTCCCCGGATTCAGCCATTCAGCCCTGCTCTGTCCAGTTCTGACATTGCCTTTAGATGGTCCTGTCCTGTCCTGCTTGGCCTTTCAGGGACTCACAGGAGCTTCAAAGGCAGTAGAGGCCCCAGGAGCCTGCAGCCTCACCTCTCACATGCTATGAGCGGAGGGAGGGAAGAGGGAGAGTACCCTAAATAACTCTGAGTTGTCATAAACTCTTTACCCCTTTCCAGAAGATCTTACATCCTCAGGGCAGAAAGGACCTGCCCTAGGTCCCCGGATAGGCACTGATCACTGTCCCCTGCTCTTTATGTGTCCTGGGTGACCATCCCTTCCTTGAGGATGGCAGTGACTGTGGCAGAGATGTTTGTGTAAGGTGGAGGGTGCATGAAGCTGCGTGAAGTAGGGGCCTTGCTGGGCTTTCTAGTAGCATGCAGAGGCAGCACAGAGGAATGAACGCTGGAAGGTTTCCTGAGGCTGCAGCCTGGAGCTCTGCTTATGATGCGGGATTCTGACAGCTAGTGATCTAGGTGGTAGGAAGAGGCCATGACCAGAGGCCTGGAGGCTCACAGTATGCTGCCGCAGAGGGTAGGGGAATGGGAGGCTAGAGGAACACCTGACAGGTGGCTGGGCAGGGCTGAGGCCACTTGTGCACTGTGCCAAAGCCTTTGGACTTGACCCTGTTGGTGGCAGCATCAGCCCTGAATGTCACTCCTCCCCACGCCCTGGACAGGATGGGGATAACCCCTTGGGGAAGCAAGTGAAGGGCATGTGCCTCTGTGCCCCCCACACTGCCATGTGCTTCCAGGCGCTGCGCGTGAACGGCCTGGAGCAGCTGTGCAACAACATCGCCAGCGAGCGCCTGCAGCTCCTCTGTGGCCAGATGCTGCTGGCCCAGGAGGAGGTGAGAGGAGCTGGGCGCTGCACAGAGCAGAGGCCTCCCTGGGTGAAGAAGAGTAGTGAGCTGAGAGTGCGGCCATGCAGGGTGTCTCAGTCCTTCTGCGCCTCAGTTTATTCATCCATAAGATGGGAGGGTGATTCCTGCTACAGCTCAATGGGGCCCCACAGCCATGGACAAGCTTTGAAAATGACCAGATGCTGGCTGTTCCAGGAGGAATGTCGGCGGGAGCTGCTGGCCTGGGTGCCCATCCCTCAGCCTCCACAGCAGTCCTGCCTGGACCTCCTGGTGGACCAGCCCCATAGTCTCCTGAATATCCTGGATGCCCAGACACAACTATCCCAGGTAAGGGCCAGGGCAGTGGGCCCCAATGTTGGGTACAAGGAGTGGGGGCCTTGGGTGGCCAGGCCATAGCCAGTAGGGCCTCAAGAGGGGGAAGCAAGGTTATGGGGTTCAGACATACGGTCTACAGCCCCTCAGCACAGGCCTGGGAAGGAAGCACCTAAGGGGAAGAGCTCTGGGCACCAACAGGGCTGGTTCAGACCTGTCTCTGGGTGATCTTGAACATGATACCTGCCCTCCATGGTTGGCCACATCCTAGACACAAAGGGTGACCATAGTGTTCGATGGGCAGGATGGTGGGACTGCACAGGGCTCACAAAGTACTTATGCAAGTCCCTTCCAATTGTGGCCAGATGCCACTCAGGTCCCTGACCAGGAGGGAACAAACCTCAGGGCCATGGTACACCCCTTCCACAAATACCTCCTGACTGCCTCCTACCTGCCCTGACTGAAAGAGCCCCGTTGCTCTTCAGCTTTATCCCTACTTCATGTAGATATATGTATATTTTTTGGAGACAAAGTGTCACTTTGTCACCCTGGGTAGAGTGCTGTGCCGTCATAACTCACAGCAACTTCAGACTCTTGGGCGCAAGCAATCCTCTTGCCTCAGCCTCCTGGGTAGCTGGGACTACAGGCACCCTCCACAGTGCCTGGCTACTTTTAGAGAGGAGGTCTCAATTTTTAGAGAGATGCCTGGCTACTTTTAGAGAGAAGGTCTCTCTTTAGCTTGGGCTGGTCTCCAACTCCTGAGCTCAGGAGATATGCACACCTTGGCCTCTCAGAGTGCTGGGACCTACTTCATGTTTTTCAAATTTATTTTATTTTTATTTCTTTATTCTTGTTGCCCAGGCTGGAGTGCAATGGCTATGTTACAAGTGTATCATAGGTCACTGCAACCTGGAACTCCTGGGTTTGAGTGATCCTTCTGCCACAGCCACCTGAGTAGCTGGCCCAGGAGTTCAAGGGTGTGGTGAGCTGTGATACTGTGATCACACCACTGCATACCCCGCCTGTCTGGGCAACAGAGTGAAACCCGGTCTCAATAAAGAAATAAATAATAAACAAATAAATAGCAAAGTCATTGGGAGAGTCATTTATAAGGAATTGAATATGGAGCGACTCTTCCTGTCTTAGGAATAAGTTGGGGGACCTCCCCTATACTCCATGTGTGTGGTACTTGGGGTCCCAGGGAGGGAGCAGAGCCCAGACAGAGGAACAGCATATGCAAAGGCCTGAGGGAGGCACATCTGTCCCAATCATCAGGCCACAGACCACACCTTTCTCCAGAAGTGCCACTATCACCACGGTGAGCACCCGCGCTATGCCAAACCCCAGCTGCCATTGCCGATCTTCACCGTGTGGCATTATGCCGGGGCTGTCACCTACCAGGTACCTGGCCTCAGGGACAGACTCTAGGCAGTGTGAAGTCATTTGGAAGCTGAGAGGAGTGGGTGAGGGGAGGGTCCTGGTAAGGCCTGGCCATCTGTCCCCACCTGGGCCATTGGCCTACCTGGTTCTAGGCAGGATATAATGAGTTTTGGTGAGAACTGTAGGGCTCTGGCGTCCAAGCCTTGGGATCCTCCAGAAAGAAGAGGGCAGAGCACATACAGAGACCAGGGTCTGATAACCTAGGCAATTGTCTGCTTTCTGAGCCTCCATTTCCTCATCTGTAAAATGGGCATGGAAATCTATTTGTTCCATGGTCTTATTGTGAGGGTTAAATCCAAAAACACAGGGATGGCCTGGCAGGTACCTGGCACATAGTAGCTGCTCACTGAATAGACTCTCCTTTCTCCCTCCTGAGTTCCATGTCTCCCAGGAAACCTGCCTTCCTCCCCTAGGATGGGAGGGAGCTGGTGTACTGGGAAGGACGGTGCCACTGGTCTCAGGTAGGGAGAGTCAAGAAGGGCTCCCTGGGCTCGGCGCCTGTGGCTCAATCGGCTGGGGCGCCAGCCATGTACACCTAAGGTGGCGGGTTCGAATCCCCAGCCCGGGCCCGCCAGACAACAATGATGGCTGCAACCAAAAAATGGCCGGGCGTTGTGGCGGGCGCCTGTGGTCCCAGCTACTTGGGAGGCGGAGGCAGGAGACTCGCTTGAGCCC